>CATKHJ010244448.1:0-25125 GCA_949750685.1 Vernicia montana
GCAGGAATTTGTATCTGATTAGACTTCTCACTGTAGTTTCTTTTACTAAGAGATAAAACCCTACAAGATGTGTACTAAAAAAAACCCTAAAAGAAATACTAAAACGTCTTTTAGACTCCCTCTTGGAAAAGTAATTAAAAAACATCAGAATCCTAAACTTTAATTAGGCGCGCGCCTTGTGCGCCTCTTGCCTACTACAAAAACCTTGCCTAAGCGTATAAGGCGAGCGCCTAGTTAAAGGTGCCTCGCCTATATGTTCTAGAAGCGCTAACCCTAATCCTCGCTGCGCCTTAGCGACTAGGCGTGCGCCTTTGACTACACTGGTCTAGACTTGGAGCAATTGGGCTCAACTTGGGGTTGAGTTGTGATGCACTTATGATGCTATAATAATGTTAGTATTAATAAATATTATTTAGACTCCGTTTGTTTTGTGGAAAATAACCTATCTCTAGGAAATATTTTCTAAAGAATTTGTTTTATGTTGTTTGGTTGCAATATTGAAAATTAGTTGAAAAATGTTAAACTTTTCAATTTATGACGTTATAAAAATGTTTTAGGCTTAGAAGAACTTTATACCATTTTAATTTACTGCTGAATATGAAAAAAAAAATACATAAAAAAAGGTAAAATGCGGCTGCCGTCAGTGACCAGAGGTGGCTGCCGTTGAGTGTGTGTTTATATGTTTTCCTTTTATTATAAGGAGTTTGTCAAAATTTGGATAATGTTTTATTCTTTTGAAAAGGCAAAAACATTTTTCTTGAAAATAGCTTTTAGTTTTCCTATGAAAAATATGGAAAATGCTTTCTAGGAAAATATTTTCCTTGAAACAAATGGAGCCTAAGTATAAGCTTATAGTATTTTTTAGAGAATATTGAAATCTCACCAAATTACTACAGCAAACTAGTTTATTTGATACTTTGAAGTATATGCAGAAAAGAACAAGAAAAAAATCTTTTAGCGTAATTGTAAGATATTCAAGAAAAACTACCTTGAAAATCATGAAACCTAACCCTAACTATAATCTTTATTGTGCCTAACAATTTTGTCCTTACTTGACCCTTTGACTTGATTCTTTTAGTCGTGCCCTAAAATTTTGTGTTGGGACTTTAAAGGTTGGGAAAACTGGGCACGGGGCCCTCCCCACCCATGCCCTAATTGTTGGGCATCATATTGTCTATTTTGATTGATGATGGAGTTAGAGCCATACACACGAAAAGTTTTAAGTTGCAATTTAATCCCATTTTTGGTAAATTTATGAAACTTATTCGTTAATCTTTTGAGCTTTGCTTGTAGGGACGTGGAGTTGTTCTCATTAATACTGATGAGGCTGGTACCTTGATAGTGACTAATTTTCGTCTTATTTTTATGGTGAGTGCTTTACCATATTTTTTCTGCACTTCAATCTTGATATTAAGAAATCGTATTGTCTTCATTTTAGTCAAAAGATTGGGGGCAGTTGTGGATGCTATTGTCTTCATTTGCATTACATTCCATATACAAAATGGATGAGGTGATATATTTCTAGATACTCTATTCTCGAGAATAGTTCTCTTATTGGTTTCTTCCTAATTATTGGTGGTATTTGACATGGGGATCTTGTTTTCTTCCAGTTTCTTTTAATCCTAGTATGGAAGTTCTTAGATGAGGGAGACTTATTGAAGCCAAGCTGTTGACAGGCTTTATGGTTGACGATTTGTATGGTGTAGTAGTATCTCACGTCTTTTGCTTGATGATGATTCTTTGTCATTGTTTTGATAGTTGGTTGGACACCACTTATTGCCATTGGCTTATCATTGGATGCTAAATGTAAAGATGTAGGTATGTTAATTCCTATTGTTAAGAACTTTTGGAGAAAGCTTGCTAAGTGGAAGAAGAATTATAAACGGTGGTGTCTTCCTCTCACTAGGAAAAGATTTTTTGGTTTGCTTGTTGACTTAATGTGCATCTTCCTTTGTACTTGTTCGATGTGAGGGGATGGGAGGAAATTCAAAGGTGCTTTATTTGTGGTTATCAAGTGACATTAAGCTTGGTGAATTGGTTCACTCTTCCTTTGTAATATAAAGAATGGTTAGGGATCAAAGTCTTGTGAATTTTATTTTATTTCGTGGGAAGTGACTATGGAGTTTTATATTAGGAAAGGAGAATATTTGAAGAGCTGTAATTACTAACTGGGGCTAAATACGGTGAGCAACATGATGAGTGGAAGGATGAAGTAGACTTAATTGGGCCACATAAATGTATTAGGAGAGGTTGAGATAGATGACAGAATTTCAATTTATTTGTGGAATCATTCTTCGTATAGTAACCCCATTCCTTAAAACTAATTCCATTATTTTTTTTGTTAGCCTTAAACAAAATCAAGTGGTTTGCAATTGCTTGTAGTTTAGAGGAGTTTTAGTAAAAGGGTGCCTAGATCTTGAAGAAGGAGCCTTTAGCTTGGGGGATCAGGCAATATTATTTTTGTTGGAACCTGGGTGGTTCTTTATGAGACTGGTTGGGAAGGACCAATTGTAGTCTTATTGACAGTTAAAGGAAGGTGAACCTTGATATAATAGTAAAATTTCTCTATGATGATTTGGAGATCACAAGTTCAGATCATGGTAACACCTTCTTGCGATGTAAGAGGAAGCTTGCATACCTCTGAGACATATCAAGGAGGGGGTGAATTCTGGGTAGTAAGCTATTTGAAAAGCTAGCGTGTTTTGAAAGTATCCTCTTTTGTGTGGAGGTTGCATGGTAAGATTCTCAACAATAAAACTCTGTTAAAATTAAAAGATCTGATGAAAAGGAGGAGATGCTTGTGAAATAAATGCTTTTTTTGCAAAATGTAGAGAGAATTGGTGAATCATTTAATTATCTATTGTGAGTGGTTGAAATCCATTTAGTGCTTGGTGTTTTATGTGGAAATTTGTGGATTGAACTTAATCCATAGAGAGATTTCCATTGTTGAGCAAGGAAAAAGATGGTGAGTATCAATGCTCATTGATTATTTTGTAGATAGTGTTGAAAGGGTGAAATTTACTACACATTTTCTCCTTATGAGATGTTTGAAGATTTTTGTATATATCATTTTACTTTTGAAAATTTTGTTATGGTAGAGCTATTGAGTTGTATGATTCTAGGCTTCTAGCATATGTGGGTATAGCAGTAGCACCACCTTTGGTTCCAGTATAAAATAATTTTACTTTTGAAAATGGAAAAGGAATAATCTATTGTTGCTGCACTGTAAATAATGTTATTTACATGCAGATGCACATTGTTTATGTATTATGAAATTCTAATGGCTAATTTTTTCTTTTGTTGTCTTTTTAAGAGTGAAGGGACTGAAAATATTATTGCACTTGGCACAATTCCATTGGCTACAATAGAGAAGTTCAACAAAATGGTACTTTTTTTTTTTTCTCTTTTTCTTATTTAGTATTATTTGTGGCTGCCTTGCTGGTAGATGTGCAATGTGGGACTGTTATTCAAGGTTGTTTTATATTCTCTCTTTTTCTTGAAGATAAATGGCTCAATTAGCATGTGGACTCATTTCTGTTTCTTTACCCTCTCAGTCATATATCATCTTTGTCCAAAACAGAATGCAGAATCTCCTTTTTCTGATTTTGTCTCTGAGTTTATTCACCCTTACAAATTACAGCTTCTTTGTCTATGCATTCATAACTGAGCGTCGTGCCCAAGTTTTTTAGTAACAGAATTGGAAATCATATAATAGACTTGGGCTAACTTAAATTGACATTAAAAGAAGAATTTAAGAAAATATTATAACAATCTTATTATGTGTAGTAATTTGTAATGAATAAACATACCCAAAGAAATAAATTATCACAGAAGGTAAATCTTCGAAAAAATTAAATTTTTATATGGTTGTGTTTTAAATTATTATCTACCGTTTCAGCTGTTACAGTTTTTGTGAAACAGTGTGTAACGGCTGTTTTGGCCATTATTGCTTTCAATAACATTGCGGTGTGATTCTTGAATTATCCATATAGTATCACTCAATATTGAATCGCCCCCTAAAATTCCAATATTTGATCCTGCATACTTAAGATGTGAGGCAAAACTTTCTGTCTGTTTTAGCTATTCCATGAAAAGTTTCTTACTTTGCCTTATAGCTGATAATACAAGCTAATTTAAGATGTGGAAGAGTCATCCAGCAAATCTTGGTATTTAAGATGTATTTTGCTTTGTTTTAAAGTGTTTCTAGCCTTAGGTAAACTTGGGAATTTTTTTTTCTCCATATTCCATATGTAAATGTTTCATGGGGACTAGGAAAAATTTCGATTTTTTTGGGATCCTCGTGCCCCTTCTTGTGTTGTGGAAACATTATCTTTCAGCAGCAGACTCTCTCTGATTCATTTCTGTCTCTTGCAACACCTCTTAGGAAGATAAATTTACACAGACAAAAAGAACGATTCAAGTTTCGCATCTCGTCTTGTTTCATATATTTACGTGTGTATATATATGTCCTGTATATGGAACCAGGTGCACTTTGATTTTTTTTTCTTTTTTTTTGTGTGTGTGTGTGTGTGTGTGAATCAATGTTGAGCTAAATCATACTAAAGTCACATGGAAGGGCCCAAACCTAAAAGATAAGGTGTTCTGTTTCTAACCTGAATATATAGAATATTTTCTTTTTCCATAATCATGCTACTTTTAAGCCCTTACCAAAATATTTTTTTAGATATCCTTTATCTGTTGTATGAAGACTATACTAGATGCTATACATGGGTCATATTTTAGGGAACAATGAGCATACATTTAAAATGTCAAAGAAATGGTATCAATAGAATTTCCCTGCTTTGTATTGTGATAAGATATGAAGCATGTTCTGTCAAAATATAAATCTGCATGTTTATTCTCTAGTTATATAAATCACCATAGTGTCATGCTAAATGATGAGGTGCTCTGTTCCATTGACATGTCCATGTAAATTTGTGGACAATTGGAATAGGACATTTTTTTCATTTCTTTGATATAATTCTTGGATCATTTTAGTCATTTAATTAATTTGATATTTAAAATTAACTATAATGAAATTGATTTGCTTTGCCCAACCATAATGTGTTACTTGAGTGCGGGAAATTAATTTTCACATTTATTCTTGTTGCTTTGTGGAATATATGTAGGTTATAAAGAATCAATCTGCTCCTCGTCAATCTGAGAAGACTCCATCACGGCGACTTCTCCAGGTCATTGGTACGATTTTAAAAATTTCATTTGATAGATTTATCTGCACAGATCTTTGATTTATTTGTTAATATGCTCTTTATACAGGATTTATAATAGATTTGAAGTTTGTGTTTTGAAGGTAAAATCTGAAATAATTTTGAGGTCTTCATTAGATCCAATAAAATTCCACTTTGGTTTATAGCTTCAGTGACTCAACATCTGTTGTTAGGCTGCTTTTGTCAAACGGCTTTTGCTTTTTTAGAGCTTAGCAAACTATGGTTTGGGAAACTATTTTTTTTTTAGCTTTTCTTAAACTATGGTTTACAAAAAGCAGTAAAAAAAATTTAAAAAATAAAACGATTTAAAAAAAAAAGGGCTAAGGGCTCACCCAGTGCACAAAGTGGTCCCTGGCTATTGCAGGGGTAGAGGGAGGGTGATTTTTTTTTTTTGAAAAATAGCTCCAAACTCAAATCCCAACGGAGCCTATAGTGCTTACATGCACGTGTGGTTACCTAATGATTCATCATTTGATGATTCAACATTGTGGGTCATAATTTGATGATTCAACATTGTGGGTCATAATTTGATGATTCAACATTGTGGTTCATCATTTGATGATTCATTGATTCTGTAGGAGGTGCTACTATGGCGGTTGAGTTGTGCTGTCTCTGGCCAGTTCTGAATTGGATGTTCATGGATAAAATCTTGTGTCCAGTTTCATGGACAAAATTTAATGGGTATGATATTAAGACAGGCCCATTTGGATGTATGAATATTTTAAATGAAGGTGGATATAGATGCGTGTTGCAAGTGATAATTATATAGCATACCAATGCAATGTCAAATTCAAATACTTTCTCATTTCAAGTGGGGTATCTATCCAAATGGAACAGTAATGTCTAACAAACATACGAGCAATGCCTTATGGACAAATAGAGAAAACAAGAAGAAGTAAAAACTTTGAAAAGTAACAACAATTAAAAACAAACCACCAATAGTTTTTTCCTTAAAAAAAGTCAACAAAAAACCACAAAACCTTGCACTCCTTTGGCATCTCCACTGACAATAACAGACTGAAATACTGAGAAGAGCGTGGCTAGGTGCCTCAACTCCTTTGCTCAGTGATAGCTAAAGATTCACAATTGTCTCTATATCTGCTAATGGAGTGATTTTCATGCCCTTCAATAGTATCGCATCACTTGAACTCTAGGTCACAGAGCCTTAAATCGTGGCAATTGTTATTCACTTTTGATGGCAGGTTCACGTCTTGAAGAAAAGAGAAGAACCCTAACATCTCAATAACGATTTTAAAGAAAATAACTGCTTGTTTTTCTCATTCCATATTTCCATTAATCTCTTAAATACTCATTCAGTTACATGGAATAAGTAACCTGCCATTACATAAAAACAGCCCCATATTCTCCTACAAAAAAGCGCTTACAGTAACGACACACAACTAAAATATTCCCAAACTAACCACTTTGCACAATTGAAATACATAACCTGTCTCCCATTCTTCACTGCTGTCCCCTTCTTCTTGCCTTGCATATATCGTCTATAAACTCTGGTTTCAGCAGCTGACTTCGACCTTTCTTCACCTGGAGGCATCTACTGGATTGCAACACATTTTCATTGGCATAGATGCAGAAAAGGTTAAGGGCTGTTACATTTGTGAGAGAGTTTGTGATGTAGATGTATTACAAAAGAATATTTATACGAATGAAGAATTGGTGTTTACTATTGCAATTTGAAATATAGGTACTCAACTATTTCCTAATCCCAAACTAGTGAGGGTCGGGTTTCTGGATCTTTTCCATCTATATTCTACCCAATTTAGGGCTACATTGTTGAAAATTTTCATGATTGTTCAAACATCAAAATTCTTTTTAGTTCAAACCTAATAGAACCAAACCAACTGAACTACATCAGTTTGGAAAATTCAATTTGAACTGAATAATGCTCATCTCAAGCTTATATTTACTTTTTGGTTTATCTGCCATTACTGGTTATTTTGATGATATAATTAGTTCATCATTGTCACAAGTGACGAGACTAAAAAATTTTATGGCTTCTTTTTTATTGCGCAGGAAAAGATATGAGAATTGTTGTCTTTGGTTTCCGCCCAAAAACAAAACAGGTTGGCCTTGTCTTTCAAGATTTTTTCTAATAATATTGTTGTTTGTTGTTTTCTGATACTTGATATTGAAAGTCGCCATTCTATTGGTATAAATATGGCAATGCAGAAATAACAGTTGACGTCTTCTTGATTTGTCCCACTGTGAGTGTGACTAATGTTCGACATATTTGGAGTAAGGCTTAAAATTTGGGGAATTCTAGTTTTGAAAATTATTGAAGACTGTAGTTTTATGCATTGAATGGGGTTTGGATTGGTCAACTTTTGAAGGGAAATAGTGTGTAGCAGTCAAACTTGGAACTAGTCTCCTGGAGCTTTTGGAAAGCAAGCAGAAGGAAGAAGAAACTGTAACTTCTAGAAAGTTCTAGACTCAACTTACCAAAATATCCTTGTCTATATGATTAAACATTGTATCCCTGAGTTGCCAAACAAAATATTAGTTGGAAATAGCCATCAGATATGGATTTTATTCCCTTGTCTTTATAGATGAATCAATTAAGACACTCCTATTAGGATGTATAACTTTTACTCCAAGATAATGAACCTAGGACTCTTACACTATGTTTGATAGAGGGGAAGGAAAATTGAAAGAATAGTGTATTTAGTCCAGAATACTAGATACATTGCATAATGTAAATGTATCTGAAACCGTCAAAGTACATTTCTTTCTACCCTCTCCTTCCAAAAATACACAGGATTTGCAGAAATTGTAGACTGATTAACTCTAAACTACTTTTCATGACCAGTAAACCAAATAAGCACTGCTCTCATTTAATGTGGCTTGTGGCTCCACAGAAGAAACATGGGTGGCTCCACAGAAGAAACATGGGTGTCTTTCTCTCTTAGTTCAAGGATAGACTTGTGAATAGAAAATAAAGTGTTAGAAATTGGACACTTTATTTGTTTCTTTTCTTTTTCTTTTTCTTTTTGGTTCCTTCTCTCTCTTTTATTCTTTTTTTTTTCCTTATTGATAAATTTAATCCATCAAATCACCAGATCTATTTGTTTGAATCAATACTTGGGCCTCCAATTTGCCATGAACAGTTCTTTCTAACTTTTAATTGTACAGAGACGTGTTATATTTGATGCATTACTGCAATGTACAAAGCCTTCAAGACTCTGGGATCTTTATGCTTTTACTTGTGGACCTTCAAAATTCAGTAATACTAACCCAAAAGTGCGGTTGCTGAATGAGTATTTTCGTCTTCTGGGAAAAGGCTCCCTTCGCGCATCAACAGAAATGATAGAAAATGGGTCTTACACATCGTCTAATGAGCTGTGGAGGATCAGTACAGTGAATTGCAACTATATGATATGTCAGAGTTATCCGTTTGCCTTGATTGTTCCAAAATCTGTTGGGTAAGTCATTGAGATCCTTACTGCATGGCAAAAGAAGGGAAATGTGGAAAAGAAAATGAGGGAAACACATTGAGATCCATTCTAAAATTTTGAGTCAGTTACTTTTAGTGAAGCTTACTTATGCTTCAATTTTTTATAACTAATAACTATGTGTGGATAAATGCTAGTGACGAAGAAGTGCTCCAGGCATCCAGCTTTCGTGCCAGGGGTCGATTACCAGTAGTTTCTTGGTGTCATCCTGGTATGAAATGATAAAATTTTTATTTGTTTTGTTTTTCCTGATTTACATACATACTTCTTGATATATATGGTATTATAGGAACTGGAGCAGTCCTTGCACGCTCATCCCAACCTTTAGTTGGTCTTATGATGAATATGAGGAGGTAAGTTGAAGTGCCCATATAAATTCTCATCTATAAGAAACACAAACAGAAGATTATGTAAGATAATGCATAATATAAAATGATTCGTAGCATGTGTTTATTGCTTGGATATATTCTAATTTTTAATTTTTTTTCATCTGTGTTGGTCTAATGCCTGATTCACTAAAATATTTGTCTACAGCAACACAGATGAAAAGCTTGTTGCAGCACTTTGCACTCAACTTGGTGGTGCAAGGGGGCGAAGGTGGGGTTGTTTGTCCTTTTTCCTGTTTTTCCAAGTTGTTCTCATTGCTTTACAATTGCATGTTTGTATCATTTCTTTATTTTCTGGGTTCTTACTCGTTTTTCTGGATCATAATTTTGCATAATGCATTAGCCCATGATTTTAGGTTTACTTTCTGCTAAATTTTGCAACCATTCAGCTTGTATTGAATATGCAAGTCTCATGCATAAATGTAACCTAATGTGGTCCCTGTGAAAATTCAGGAACTTTTTTGTTTTATTTCTCTCTAAACGAAAACTGAGTCACTAATTTCCCATTTTGATGCAAAACTAGGAATTTGAATAATTCACCTTAATTGTACTTCTTATGGCTTAATAGTCCATCCCAATATTTCATTGGTTGATATGTATCATTTACCCTTTTTTCTTTTTGTAAGAAGTGATAATGCATTTTTGGTAAATAGCATTTTAGTCCCTCAGGTTTTCCCTTAATTACAAATCAGGATAAAGTTTTTCAGAAAAACAATCTCAACTTTTTAACATTGTGACAAAATTGTCCTACCAATTTATAACTGCATATTTTACATATAATTTCAGTTATAGTCTAGCATCCACTTAAAATGTCACATGGAATACAGTATGCAATACCAAGGCGGTAATATTAACTAAATACCACTAAACACAAATTAAAAGAAACAAAAAGAACTTAATGAGTTGAAGTCACCAAACAACCCTCAGAACTCTCAACTTACACGAAAATAAGAACATATAAAGGCCAATTTAGGGGAAAAATTGAGAGAAATGTAAAGTTGGATGAGAAGTTAGATGTTGAGATAGGTTGTGAAAGTTAAATCAATAACATTTTTAGTGTTAACTGTGATTTTATTATTTTTTAAAAAAGAGCAATGCTTATGTAATAAGATTACCCAGTAGCTTCCATTTCCAAGGACATATGAGTAATGTTAAAATCTGTTTACATGCTTATGGACTTGATTGTTATGGATAGAACAATAGTTTGGGGAGGATTGTAATTTTACTAAAATGGTGTTCTGACTTGTGTTATGGGAAAACTTGAGGGACTTTTCTTTATCTCTTTATTTTCAGGAAGTTATATATTGCTGATGCAAGACCCAGAAAAAATGCTTTAGCCAATGGAGCAATGGGAGGTGGCTCAGAGTCATCTTCTAATTATTTTCAATCTGAGGTAGGTCAAAGGCTTGATCTGTGCAGTTATGTTATCTATTGGTGATGAACCTCTATGTCATGCAGTTCACTAATGCCATGTTCCTTTTCATTATTGACCATCAGATTGTTTTCTTTGGGATAGACAATATTCATGCAATGAGAGAGAGTCTTTCTCGGCTTAGAGACTATTTAGATACTTATGGCACCACTTCATCAGATGGAAGGTCATCATTTTTGGTTAGTCTTGGAAGTCCTGCCTTCTTTACCATTTACAAGCTAAAATAAATCTATGTTTGGATGAGCTGTTTATTTTTTGCTTGGATGTAATCTATCGCGGGTTTAACTTCAGATCAATTTTCTAATGGGCTAAGTTTAAGTAATGATACTATTTTCTATAATCAGAATATGCATGTTTCTATTTATCCAGCTATATTACAATGTAGTCAACAAACTGGTCCTTGAGTATCAGTAAATATAGGTAAGTTACAGCTGTGTTGTAATGTAGCTATTTTTCCATTTTTAAAAATAGAGTAACCCCATTGATAGGACTGTCTGTTAAGGGTATGGGAATATCCAGAGGCCTCAGGTTCACTTCCCATTGTCAATTGATAAAGGTCAAAGCAAAGGTTAAAAATAAATGCAAAGAAAAACTTGATTCATATACAATTTATTTTCTGTTCTGTTTTCAGTATATCTATTTGATGCATAGACATTTTCAAGCCCTGCTTGCTACCATTTTGTGTGAAGATTTTGTTCTAGCCTTCTGCTCTGTACTTAACTGACTGTTTTAGATGCGCTTTCATGTTTAGTTGGGACTGTTGTCAGTACATTACTTCACAATATTTGATCTTTTACTGATTACCAGATGACTCTGAATAAATTTTTAGGGCCCAAATTGAGAAATTCTTGCAATATAGGTTTAAAAATCTTGGGATTATTAAGGTTTATCAGGCATCCTACTGAACTTCAGTAGTCAAATTGTATTTATACTAAATGTTATTATATGTGGATGATGTTTTTCAATGGTAGAGACATGGTGGTTGGACCTGGGGAGGGGGCAATCTCAGCAGTATGTCTGCTTCCGTATCAACTCTTGGTGACGCTGGTTGGCTGATACATGTTCAAAGTGTCTTGGCTGGTTCAGCTTGGATTGCTGCGCGTGTTGCTTTGGAATCAGCATCAGTGCTTGTACATTGCAGGTTAGAGATCTGTTATTGTCATGTTGTCACCTATTAATCTTGGCAACAATTTGATATTTGATATGAAATTGTGGTCTTTTTTCTTCTTTTCTCTTTTTAACTTTTAATTCTGTGTCATTTTTCCAATGATTTGGTTTAGATTCTTGGTTAACTGTTTAGTCCTTCCTTGATGTACATACTTTCACTATGTTCTTTTACAGTTACATGCTCTACAAATGGTAATATATTTAGGAATCCAAAAGATATAAAAGAATTAATCAGTTACTGTAGTATAGCTTGAAAGGATCTTCCTTTTCCTCTGAGACTGTTGTTTGTTATTAGAGATAATTTGAGCTGTTTTTACCATGTGCTCTTGACAATGAGCATTATTACCTCCTTGATCCCATCAAGCAAATGAGAAAATCTTGTGCTTTTACTCCTTAAGTTCACACTTGGTTATACTCAAATTACATATGGAAGAGCCATCTACAATTTTTTTTTTGGCTTTTTCGTGATGTGGATTTTGGGTCAGTTTGGGATTGAGTTTAGACTTGCTTTTCAAAACTGTGTTCTGATAATTTCTTTAGTTTTTAAAAAATTTTATAACTGCTTTTTGTAAACCATAGTTTGAGAAAAGCTAAGAAATATTGCTTTTTCCAAACCATGATTTTTTAAGCTCTAAATAAAGTAAACACAGTTTGGCAAAAGCAGTTTAACCGCAATGCCAAACACACTTTTTTTATTCCCTTTCATGGAATCAAGTAACGCCTGTTATATTCTGTAGGGGCTGTTAGTTAATGGTTTTAGTCTTTGTGCCCTATTAATAATAAGGGCTCTGAAAAAAGCATAAGAAATGGCTTATATGGCTGCTGCTATTATTGGCTGTTATGTAAAGTTTCCTTCCCCTTCCAGCCAAAAGCCAAAAGAAAGAGCAATTGTCATTTGTTCTTGCATATTTGCACTTTCCTCCTATTTTTTTGTGATGAAGAAAAATCTGATCTCCTATATTTTGTTCATTTTGCAATTTCAATATTCTAAAATGATTGCATTTGCCAAATACTAAAACTAGCAATACCTAAAGTTTTTTTGGATTTCCTCTGAAATTACCCCTATCGCTCTGTCAATTGTTGTTAGAATGATGCTTCTTATGTTTTCTTACTTTGCTTTTAGTTTGAACTTAATCATACATTCAACCTCAACTATGCGTCTACAATTTACCATTTTCAAAACATGCATTTTGGTGATGGTGGCAGTAACTCTGGTTTAGAACTATGTTCCCTCATAAATGTACGCTTTTTCTCTTCTCGTCCCTGGGTTGTGCCCCCTTGCTGCTGTATATGGATGCTTATTCAAAAAACAAAATAAATTAAAAAAAAATAACTTAACAAGTCACAGATGTGGACTCTCCCATGGTATACTTTTGGCAGGAAATCTTTAGGCTTAATCTTAACTGTAATCATTGGTTACCATGCCTTAGGTATTAAGATATTTAGGCTTAATCTGGTTGGTGTAACACAGATTAGGAAAAAGATCATGGTCACCATGCCTTAGGTGATAGGTCATTTACCTACACTTTTTTCCTGGCCCAAGAATTAGTAGCTGCAATGTTTTTAATGATTTGGAACTGTTGAGAAATGATAGGGCAGATAACACTTGCGAACACAGCAATGACACACAGGCAGGTAATTGAACCTCACAGTGCAAGCCACTTTCATTGATTTCTTAAAGAGTATATATAGAAACTAGTTACAAGATAGGAAGTACAAAAAGTAAATTATAACCATGCCTTCACCATGCTTGGCCTTTCCCGATAACTATATTACTTAAATGCTCAGACTAACCCATATACCTGCTACCTAACCTGATATGAACAAGAGTGCTTACTATCCTGCCAAAAGCTTAAGCTATTAGCAGAGGCGCAACTCTTGCCATATAACACCCTGAATCAGACGCGGGCCCTTCCCTATTTAAGCCATTGGGCATGAGCCATCAGGTTGAACCCGGCCCACATACCCAACATGCACCCCTCGCGACCCTTGGACATATCATTCCCTCTTTCTTTTGAGAGGTTTGTCCTCAAACCTTGAGATAATTGGGACATGTTGAACCTGGGACTCGAACCCGTGCTGGCTCTGATACCAAATGATATGAACAAGAGCGCTTGCCACCATGCCAAAAGCTTAAACTGTTAGCAGAGGCGCAACTCTTGCTATATAACACCCTGAATCAGACGCGGGCCCTTCCCTATTTAAGCCATTGGGCATGAGCCACCAGGTTGAACCCGGCCCACAGACCCAACATGCACCCCTCGCGACCCTTGGACATATCATAACCCCATTAATAGACGCAGATGGTAAATTCCCACCAAAATACCAAGTAACGAGAGAGTATCTAAACAAAAATTTCAGAAGTCCAACAGGAACAAATATAATTGCTAAGATTATTTACACATATTCATATATTATTTTTGTTGATGAAATGCTTGTTTAGAAATGAAAGTTAGTTTTCATTCCTTTCTTTCTTCTATTTCTTTTTTGTTCAAGGGCTACGCAGAATGCTGATTTATTCATGTTTCATCGTATTGTGTAGTGATGGATGGGATAGAACTACTCAGTTGGTTTCACTCGCTAATTTGTTGCTTGACCCATATTACAGAACATTCACTGGGTTTCAGGTATTTTGCCTTGTTATGTTGGACTTCATAGGTTAATATCATATTCTTCTCTGCATATGCTTAAGCTGCAACTCTTTCAAGCAGAAGAAAATTGTCTTTTTCTCGTGTTGCTGGCATTGAGTATGCCTTTGTCACTTTGGTGGTGGTCATACTTGACTATGCAACTTTTACATATTAGATTTCTTAAATTGGCACAGGCACTTATTGAAAAGGATTGGCTAGCATTTGGACATCCATTTGCAGATCGTATAGGAATGCCAACTGTATCCGGAGGTGGCAATGTGACTCTTGAATTATCTCGCCAGTCTTCTGCAGGGAGTTTTTCATCATCACCTATGCGCCAGTCATCAGGATCAATCACATCTCAAACTCCTAGTTCTTCTCATGGGCAGAACAACTGTTCTCCCATATTTTTGCAGGTTTGTTAATTTATATTTCCTTTCACCTAGTATATGTTCAAGGAATTACCTTCCCACTTGTCATGGTTATTGTTGTTAGCAACTCAAAATTAATGAGGATGAATATAGGCATTTCCCCTAACCCAAAAATCTTAGTGAGCTGCAAAAGCAGCTGCAGATGCTCAACAGCTATTACCTGTCACAAAAAGGCCTGTAGATGCTTTTACTCTCAAAATGGCTTAGACAGTAAAAGGAAGAAGTTCATGTTAACATCCTGAATTCATTCCTGGAATTGATTTGTGATTAGTCATTCCTGAGTCCATTCCTTTGATTAGTAAATTTGAGAATCTGTTATGTAAGATAGTGTTTTGCTAGTTTCTGGGAATTGATTAGTGATTTGATAATGCAAATGTATTGTGCAGTGGGTTGATTGTGTCTCACAGTTGCTGCGAATGTATCCATTTGCTTTTGAGTTCTCCTCGGTATGTGTGCTTTTCTTTTGTAAATAATTATCATTTTTTATCTCATGAAAAGGCTAGATTATGTGTTTGAATGTGTACAGAATATGTTTTCTTTTGCTCTTCAAACATGCTTCGCTGACAAGTCTATTACATGGTGATTCAGGCTTTCCTGGTGGATTTATTGGACTCTGTACTTTCATGTCGTTTTGGAAACTTCTTCTGCAATAGGTGATTTCCATCTTTCTGTTTTTCCTCTCACCACCACTCTCATTTAGCTCGTTTATAGAATCCTTTTGCAATTGAAGTAATTTTTTACTTGTTTCACATCATAGTTGTACTTACGAAAAATGTGGAATATATGGATTTTATCCTGAGTACCTTCTGATGGTTCTGTTTAAGTTTGACTAGCTCTGCATGATAGCATTTGGATTGTGAAAGCATTAGAAAGACCTATTTATGAGTTCTTGGTTTCTATTTTCAGTGAAAAGGAGAGGCAGCAAGTTGGTGTATCTGAAGCTTGTGGATGCATGTGGACTTATTTGGCTGATTTGCGTTCTTCTGAAAGGTCTCATGCGCACTATAACCTTTTCTATGATTTGCAGAAACATGATGGTCCATTGTTACCTCCAGCGGCAGCTTTAGCCCCCACTCTATGGCCACAGTTCCATCTCCGATGGGCTTGTCCCTCAGAAGCCCAATCTGGGGAGCTTGAAGCTCGATGTAGGAACATGTCCCTAAAATTTTCTGAACTTCAAAAGGTGATAAATCTATCTTCTGATTTTCTGCTGCTGACCTGCACAATATTTATCTATTATAAGACTAAACTGATTGGTATTTTTGCACTATTTGCTTTGGCCAAGACTAATCTAGAATTCTAAATACATTAAGCCTTGACTAAAATGCAAAATATTGTAGTCTGTAGGAATACATCATACTTTCTGAAGCCAATAACATGTGATTAGGATGCTTTCTCTTCATAACATACCATTTAGGTATTCTCTTACTTGGTTGTTGGGTGGGTCAAATTGCTAACAGACAAAAGAAGTGGCAGAAAGGAAGGCTAAAGAAATCACAATCGCCATGGAATCATTATCTGCAGAATTACAGACTGAGAAGCAGCTTAGCAGCTCTGCTATGGCCTTGGCCAGGAGTGCCAGCAAGGAAAGTGTAGCCATAAAGAGAGCCATCCAATCATTGGGATGCAAGGTTCACTTTGCAAGAAGTGGTGATACAACCGTGGATATTGATACCAACCCAGTAGAAACTCCACAAAACTTTGTGTATTCTTCCTCAAAAAGTGAATCTGATGGTACCTTGCAGCATGATGAGAAGTCAGATCTCTCGGTTTCAATTACATTAGTTGCAGATGATGTAGTTTCTGACAATCCTATTGGTCGAGTATGTGAAACTTTATGTCCACTGCGCACAAGGGAGGGAGGTTGCCACTGGCCAGATGCAGGCTGTGCTCAATTAAGTAGTCAGTTTGTGGGGCTAAAGGCAAACTTTGATGCTTTCGATAGGCTTTCTATTTATGATAGTTATTTCGAGACAGAATGAGGACTCCATAAAATTTGCCTTGTCCCAGGCGTTGGGATTGCTTGAGGCATCAATTTTTGTCATTTATCGATTGACATTCTTCTTAAGATACAAAAATGTAGTTTTGAAGCTCTGTGGGAAGGAGTTGAAGATGTATTACAGATCTCAAGTGAAGCAAATTTATCACTAGGATAGACCCGCATATTTTAAATGGGTATCGGGACCGTTATACAGAGAATATAGAGTTAGTTGCAAAGCATCCTATTCATTCGTGGGGAGAAGAATGAAAATGTATTATGGTGATCTGGTTTTTCATCCTCCTGTTAACAGGATAGCCTACTGCCAATCATTTTTTTTGTAACAAGACAGATTAGGCTCTTGTATAGGTTCCTATTTTATAGCGAATAGTTTTATTTACTTCACCATACATGTATACCAAGAATCAATTTATATACAATGTTGTATTAATAAGGAATTCCCACCAATTTGTATTTAACTAATGCCATTGGGTGGGGTTTTCATTTATTAATATGATAAGAATTGCAGAAAGTTCTTAAATTCTTGGAATATCTTGGTTTCATGTATTAGTGTGTTTAACATTGTTATTTGAGCTGCCTTGTTTTGCCAACTTCATAAGAGAAGACCTCTTTAACATTACCAAAAGAACAAAAATGATGATCTTATATTATATACATTATTAGCAGTGAGCTATCTTTTTCCCAATAAGTAACATTTTTTAAATATAGACAATAATTTACAGAGGACAAAGTTCAAGCCTGAAAAATGTATAATCTACAAACAAAAGAATGGTGAGTAGGAGCCTGCCGGAAGTATTTGGGCATCTCTAAGCATTTATTGACAGCAGGTGGGCTGTCAATTGAGCGCAGGCAAAGTACAATCGTCCTCCCACCTCCTTTATTACAAGCAGCTCTATATTCGAATCCATTGAGTTCCAGGCAGCAGCTAATCTGTCTGCTAAACATAAATTCATGACGGTCCAATACTGGTCAGGTGTATACTTTCAGTGTACAAGTCCTTTCCTTTCTCAACAATGCATCCAGAATACTGCTGCTCAATTAAAACGAGCCTTTTTAAAGCATCAGCATGAACAGGATTCTACATGCATTAACTAATCCTTCCTGCTTGATCAATCAAGGTGCCAACTTGATCTCCACATAATGCCCTTGAAATATTCCCAGGTTCAAGCAAATTAAAGACTACAACTACAGGGAGAGTTATTACAGTTAGTACAATAGAACAAAGAGGAGATGGGGTTGGGGGATAGGAAAGAGGTTAATGGCGCAATTGAAAACTAGTCTGACAAACCTGGAATTCCGTTCTCTTCACAGTATGTGATTGCCATCATGTCCATCAAGGCAACACCCCTCGAAACCACTTCTCTAAAAGATAAGTGATCCATTATTATATTGGTATTACCAGAATGACAATCATAGATACCATCAACATTTGTGCCTTTAAGGAGTGCATCTGCATTAACTGACAAATATATTGATATCAGAATTTCATTCCAAAACAAAAACCCCTCTCAGAAGACTAAAAGTATGTTAGAAGAAGGGGCAGTGTTAGGCATACTCTCAGAAGCCCTCAGAGCTGCTGCTGTATCAGTAGTAAATAATGGATTTCCGGCACCAGCACCAACACCACCAAATATGACAACTCTTCCTTTCTCAAGATGTCGGATGGCACGTTGCCTGCTATAAGGTTCAACTAACTCTGGCATTGCAAATGCACTTTGCACTCGGGTTTGAATACCCAGCTTCTCTAAAGCTGACTGAAGCAATATTGAATTCATCACTGTTGCCATCATACTGCATGACATCATAAGTTACCAGTCAAAAGCTAGCAAGTGGAAATGAGTCAAATGACTAAAGCTCAAGTACAGCACCAGAAAACTTGAGAGGTCAACTATATAAATAGTCACTAAACTTTATGCCAATTTCATTTTGGTCACTAAACTTTAATTCGCGTCAGTCTCACCACTAAAATTTTCCCAATTCATTTTGGTATAATCAGAATTGGTGAAAAAAAGCCTCTAGAAATTTGAGGCAGAATCAATGCCAGATTGTTTGTCTTAATAAGCCCACCAACCTAACTCTGAGCGAGTCTGCTCTCCCTCTCTTCACGTTCACAAACTAGAAAAAAGTAACAATGTTTATCACATTTTCTCTCTATAAGTTCTAAATCTATAAACCCTAACAAGAAAAATCTCTTGAAACAAGTGGCATGAGCATATCCACAATGGCAGAATATGTGGGCATTTATCCAAAAAAGTAACTGCCCATACACCTTAAGAGTTTATACATAAAACAAGCAACAAAAATGTAAAGCATCATTAGTATAGAAACAAGCTTTAAAGGGAGCTCCTGCAAACCATCTCAGATTGGCTTGTTGATACACCTGGAGGTAATTCCAAGTGCGGTCACGGTTCAATACGCAAGCCAAGAACAAAAAATAATTAGCAACAAAACTTAATGAAAACCTGTATAGTGAGAACAGTAACATGCATGTACGCTTCAATTTAGTGCACATAAAATAAAATAAAATTCAACATAGATAACAGCGCAATATTCAAACTATAACAAGAAGCCTTGAATAGAAACAATAGTGCAACACTGCAAGTTTTAATGGTAAGAAAATTACCCAATCTGATAAGCTGTAGGTCTCTCTAAGCCAGTAGCAGATATCCATGAATCTCCACAAAAGAAGTTACGACCCCCAACGACAATTGCTACCTGTAGAAGCGCATAAGAATATGGATCCTGTAATTTGAATCTCAAAAGGAGAAACCAACCAAAAAAGAGTGTTTAGGCAATACCTCTAGCCCAATGCGGCAAGCTGTTGCTACTTCCCTTGCAATTTGCATTGCCACCTGATAATGAAAAAAGTGGTTTTCAGTTCAAAGTTCCCAAAATACACATGCACCCATCCACCATATAATTTATACAATTGAATGTTCCTTTAATCATAACAAAGCCCACAAAATATCAATCATATAACGGATGAAACTTGCACCTTGGGGTCAATGTTCTGGCAGTTTCCAGCCAATGCAGCACCACTAATTTTAAATACTACTCTCCGCCATTTTAAATTAGGCATTGATTTAGCTTTTAGGTTATTTGCAAAGGCAACATTGCTTGGTGTGTATCTGCATAAGAGATGTAAGGCTTTAGGTTAAACAATCATACAAAGGTTCTTTTATGCTATTATAGCACTTCTACAACTACAATTTACACGCAAAAGATCCCTCAATGTAACCCAATGTTGGAAATATGAATCTTAAATTTGCTATTCATTAGTATAAATGCTGAACAAGTGAATTCCTCTCGCTCAGACAAGACAGTTCACCAATAAGCTTTATTCTCAACATCCTCAACCTGAGAAGCTCAATAACTAAATGCACAAAACCTTGTAACTCCGGATTTTACCTATAAGTACAAGCAAGTCAACAAGGCAACCAAACAAACACAATTCAACATACTCTTTCATTCTCCCAAAGATACTGGAATATCTTATCCTTTTAACAGTTCTTCAATGGATCATCTCATAAAATCACACTTGTTGAATACATAAAAATGAAGAGCTAGGCCAAAACCGACCAACCTTAAATATTTGATCAAAGTCTCACAAACAGAATTGTATTGGCAATGGAATCTCTCAGACACTAATGCTTAATCATGCTAATTTGTAGAAAGGGACCAACAATGAATTCGGCACATACATCCACCTTAAGCATGAAACCATCAAACAAATGACACTTACCACACCAGCAAACATAACCATTTTACAGTTCATACAATAATGGCATAAAAACACAAAATAAAGATAAAATAACTCCAGGAAATTATTACAAAATTGACTCAAATAAGAACTACTAAGTTGAAAACTGAGCATATACAACAATCATCACACACAAATTCAACTAATTACCCAATTCACATTTCATCAAATTAAACTGAAAGAATATATATATATATATATATATATATATATATATATATATATATATATATATATATACACACATACACACACACACACACACACACACACACACACACACACACACACTACCTCTTAACTGGTCTAGTCACCAGGTTACAATTCCCACCACTCCCTCCAACACCACATTCACTTTCTCCACCTCCACCAGCCTTAGCATTAGAAGAATTTCCCATAATTGCTTCAATCTGCTTGAACCAATGCCAACTACTATTACTAGTACCATTACTCCCAAATCCCCCATTATTACTATTATTAATCCTCTGTAACTCCACTTTATATCTTTTCTTTAAATTATCAATCTTGTTCTTACACTGCTCTACGCTCTTCTTATTATTGCTTCCTCCTCTCTCACTCACCGCCTCCGCCACTTCTTCCCAGTCTCTCCCCCTCAGATTTCCTCTGTTCAGCTGGTTATACTTCTCTGTATACGCCTCCAACAAGCACGATATCGCCGTGTCGCTCCATTCTTCCCTGTCCTTCCGGTAATCGGCGGCGGTAGTATTATTGATATTCGCTTCCGTTTCTATATTATTGCTGTTGGATTTGTGCTTCTTGTTGTTGTTGTTATAGTAGTAGTGGTGTTGCTGGTTCTGGTGGTTTCTTTTCGACGATGGTGTTGCCGGAGCTCCGGATCCGGATTTATCCTGGTCGGAGTCTGCGTATGATGTGTAATAGTCTCCGCCGTTGACGGATTCAGCGTCAGGGTGGCGCGTTGGAGCGTGTGGGTCGTTGATTAGAGGAAAGTCGTCGGATGCCATGAAAAAGGGGAAGTTAGGGTTAGGGTTTCGAGGGAGAGGGAGAGAGACAGAGAGAGATGACGACGTTAGCCCTACAGTGACGGACAGTCGACGGATGGAGGAGGGGACCGGTGACGGAGTGAGTGAGGTTGAAGGTGTTAAGCGGATGCCGTAAGATGGAGTTGTAACGGATCCGTTTAAACAGAGAGGGAACGGGCGGTTACTGGTTAGATTTTATGCTCCAGATAGTTAAAACCTGAAAATATCTTTTTTTATATTTAAAAAACATAATGAAAAGGTAAATTACTTTCTAGTCCTGAAACTTACTCATAATTATAAATAAAGATTGTATTTCTTTAAACAATATAATTTAATTCGATTAACAAAATTATAAATTTGAATTTGATGGATGTAAATGAATTTCATAAAATTTTATGAAATACATTTATAAATTTATCTATTTTACATTTAAATGAAAATTCATTAAAAATCTCATTTAAATGTAAATTTATCTATTTTACATTTAATATTTTAAAAATTTATCTATTTTAGTTTAAATGAAAATTCATTAAAAATTTCATCTCATTATTTTCATAAATTTTGATTATATTTAAACTACATCCTATTAGATTTGATAAATTTTTTGAATAATC
Source organism: Vernicia montana (assembly GCA_949750685.1). NCBI lineage: Eukaryota > Viridiplantae > Streptophyta > Magnoliopsida > Malpighiales > Euphorbiaceae > Vernicia > Vernicia montana. Next base: position 22,116 of record CATKHJ010244448.1, read on the forward strand.
TCCAAATTAGTAACTATAAAGTTGATTTCACTTTGATTTTTCTAAAATTAATTGTCTTTTCAATGAGTTTTATACTTGAGCCTATTTGGTTCATATGCGATTAATAATTAGCAATAAGTAGTTCACAATTAGCTATTTATAATCTAGAAATCAAATGCTAACAATTAAAAATTTTATTAACTTTAAATGCCTCAAACTAACAATTGGAAATTAAATTTGATTTCAAATGAATTCTTAATATTTAAAATATCAAATAGGAGAATTTATTTATAAATAAATTTTTTAATAAATATATTACTTTGATTCCAATAATGTCATATCTACTTTTAAAAAAAATATATATATATTTCATATATGTTGTAAAATAAAAAGAAAAATTATAAAGAGAAAATAAAGAGAGTAAAAAAAAAATAAAAGAGAATAATTTGTGTATAACTTTATTAAAAGTAACACTTATTTATAAATGTTAATGCTTACAGAAATAAGGATAGAGATACAGAGATAAGGATAGAAATAAAGTGCTATCTTTATAAGAATTTATATCTAAAAAGATAAGAATAAAAACATCCATATATATCATAACACTCTCCATTAGATGTCTATTGTACAAAGAATATATCTCATTAAAACTTTACTAAGAAAAAATCCAAAATCTTAGTAAAGAAAAAAGAGTACATTATTCTTGCAGAAATTGCACATAAAACTGCCTCATTAAAAACTTTGTCAGGAAAACCCAATGGGATAAAACCTAGGCTAAGGAAAAAAGAGTATGGTGCACAAAAATCTCCCCCTCATGAAAATATAGTTTCTAACAAATATCTCTTAGTTAGGGCATGCCAATTTTGTTCACCAACTTCTCAAATATTATTGTAGGGAGTGTCTTTGTAAACAAATCTATTAAGTTGTCAATGGATCGAATTTGATGAACATCTAAAACTCCTTGAACATCTAAAACTTCTTACTTCTGAAGTTCATATGTGAAAAAGAACTTTGGTAAAATATGTTTGGTCTTATCCCCTTTAATGTATCCTCTTTGAGTTGTGCAATACATGCAACATTATCTTCATATAACACTGTTGGACTTTCTTTATCAAATGGAAGATCACATGTTTCTTTGATATGTTGGATCAAAGATCTCAACCATATGCATTCTCGACTTGCATCATGAATGGCTAATATTTCAGCATGATTGGAAGATGTGGCAGTAAGAGTTTGCTTTGTAGAACGCCAAGATATAGTAGTGCCACCATATGTAAACAAGTAACCTATTTGTGATCGAGCTTTATATGGATCAAATAAATATCCAGCATCTACATATCCAATTAATTCTGACTTCGAGTCTTGCAGATAAAATAAATCCATATTTGATGTATCACGTAAATAATGAAATACTTGTTTAACACCATTCCAATGTCTTTGAGTTGGTGAAAAACTATATCTTGCTAGTAAATTAACAGAGAATGCTATATCAGGTCTTGTACAATTACCAAGATACATTAATGCACCAATAGCGCTAAGATATGGTACTAATGGACTAAGAATTTCTTCACTATCATCTCGAGGACGAAAATGATCCTTTTTCACATCAAGGGATCGAACAACCATAGGAGAACTCATTAGATGAGATTTATCCATATTAAAACGTTTTCATATCTTTTTGATATAAGCTGAATGATGAACAAAAATCCCTCCAAATAAATACTCAATCTGCAAGCCAAGACAAAATTTTATTTGTCCTAAATCTTTCATTTCAAATTCATTTTTTAAATATATTATTGTCTCTGTCAGCTCTTCAGGAGTCCCAATGATATTCAAATTGTAATACCCCAAATTTCGAATTATTATTATCGGGTTTTTATTTTTGAAAGATTAAATTAAATTAAATTGATTTTAGATTTTAAATATTATTATTATTATTATTATTATTATTATTATTATTATTATTATTATTATTATATATGAAAGATAAGGAATGAAGCAGAAAAAGGATAAAGTAAAGTAAAAAAAAAAAAAGAAGAAAGACAGCAGAAAGAGAAAAGACAGAAACGAAAACTGAGACAGAGAAGAGAGAGAGAGAGAGAGAGGCAAAAGAGAAACAGCTCCGATCGTCGTCTTCCCGTCGCCGCCCGTCAACACGTGCCAGACCACCGTGAAGAGGAGGCTGAGACACTTCCAACGCCATCAACCCGGTCGCCGTCCGCCGCCCAGAGCCGTCGCACGCGCCGCCGAAGCGGTCACCGGCCAGAAACCTTCCGATCACTATTTCATCGACTTTTCGACCTCCGTTTCCGACGATTCTTGTACCATTGGATTCGTTATCTCGTAAGCTTCGATTCGGTATCTCATTTATGAATTATGGTGAACGTTTGAATTTTCACCTATTTACGGTGTTATTTCGGATCTGCCGACGCGTCTTTTCGGCAATCCGTCGGTGAGGAAATTAAGTGGTGCATATTTTCGGTATCTATACTTCGATACTAATTTATTGACACCAATTTTGCAGCTATCCGACACAGTCGATATTTTCCGATGACTTTTTCGGCGACTCTCCGATGAGTGCGCCCAGTAGTCCAGAATTTATCCTTAATGATTAATTTAGTATCTAAATGATTTATTTCAGCGTGTCAGAGTTGTTATGAATTTAGTTAGTTAGTTATAATTAAAATTTCATTCCTAATGAATTGTTATATGTTATTTTCTAGATCGTCCAGGACCGTCATCAGCAGTTTCAGGTCCTAATCAGTGATCGACTTTTAGTTCTCGACGTCTGTGTTGTGAGTGATTCTAATATACTTTCTTGCCTACCATGCATCTACATTTGTTGAATGAATATATGTTATGTAATTATGCACTATAAGATATTATTGAACATTCTGATGCATGAATGTGAATGAATCACTAATTTTGTGTTGCATAATTATTATGGATGCTGGATGATATTGGGATGACACAGGAGTCACTAGGAATGAGAATATGAGATGAGGATGAGCATTGACTGGTGTATGACAGC
>CATKHJ010244808.1:0-61798 GCA_949750685.1 Vernicia montana
TAAATTATTAGTTTTCTTTAAAATTATATTATTAAGTATTTAATTATATTATTATTATTTAAATATTAATTAATAATATATAAAATTTAACATAAATATGTATAACATTTTTGTCAAAATATATAAATTATGAAATTTTAATATTAATAAAATTATAAAAAAATAAATGGGAATCTCCTTCCCTGTCCCGCCTTTGCTTCGACTGTTCATGAGGCGGGGACGGGAATCTCAAAATCCGCCCCGCCCCGCCCCATTGCCATTTCTAGATGTGAACTCATCAAATTAAATTCATATGGATAAATTGTACGTGATATGATAAAACCAGTATAATGTGCTTATGGTAAACTTTCATGTCTTTGCAATTTGAGAATATGTATTAATGTGGCAGTTTGAATGTGAAAGGAACTCAATATATTTTCACATGGACTATCATCATTATGACAAACTAATTAAGGCATATTCTTTTAGCACATAATTTGTGTATGAATAATGTGAACTATAACATAAACATCAAATCGCATGCTAAAATTTCAATACTTATACTCCATATATGTCTAAAATTGACCATGAATTAGGTGATTTTTTTTTTTTTTTTTTTTGACAGAGGAATTAGGTGAATTGATTTTGCAATTTTAATGTCGGTCATGTAAAGGAGGCAAAATGAAAACAATATGAATATCAATAAGTTTCTAATTCAATAATATTTGATTCACATTTAAAATTGTGATTTCAAATCTACATGTACACAATTTTTTTTTTTTTTTGAGAAATATAGACATTAAATATTTTCATTATATTCTCAAATTGATGATATTAATTAAGTAATTCAAATGATGTACTATAACTTTCAAAGATAATTCAGTTTTATATTTTAAACATTTTTTTTATAAATTTAATTTTAATTCAAATTCAATTTCGATATTTAATAATTTTAAATATGATTTCAATTTCACAAAATTAAAATCTATACTAATACATTAAAGTAAGATGAGACTTACTTAAGAAGACGTAGATCAACTGGTAAGATATTATTATAGTTTAATTATAAGTCTCGAATTTGAGTTCTGAGTATATAACTACTTTAAAACTATTGAGGAAGAGTTTTACTATTTTTATAGTTTCACTCAATTTAAATTCAAATTAATCGAAGCTGATGATAATTTCGAATACTGTATTCTTTTAGAAAAAGAAAATAGTGTTAATAAACAGTGAAATCCCGATTAATTTTGGAGTTAACCTTTTACTAAAATATCCATAAATATCACAACAAGACAAGTGGTTAGGCATAGCTTGCATGTCCTTTTAAGCCTTTTTGAATATGATTTAGAAGCAGTGTTGTAATATTTAAATAAATGTACTTCATTGTCTTTTTACTTGTTAAGCAAATCTTTAAATTGATTCTTCTATAAAGGTAGGTCCCACACTCCAAAGTGAGGTGGCAAAAGATGCAGCAGTTGTGCTTTTGGTAGCTAATTCCAAAACGACGTGGTATCATTGGGACAATTTTGAAATTTATTAAAAATTTTATGCCTCTTTTCATTAGAAATTATTAGATAGAACAAGAGCATATTACTCCTACTCACATAAAAATAAATCCATATGAGTACGTTTTCATTTTAATTACATATAGACCTACTTTTATGTGAGTAGAAAGAGCATGCTCTTATTCTACCTAATAATTTCTCTTTTTCATTAGTTATTTTGTCAGTTTATAGAAGTGACAATTTCATAATTTTAGAGTGTATTTGGTATCACTGTAGTTTTCTGTTTTTTTTTTTTCAAATTTCAAAATAATAAGTATTAGAAAATATTTTTAAAAAAATTATTATTTTTTATTTTTTCATATTTATTCAGAAATATTTTGAAAATAAAAAATAAAAAATAAAAAATTATAATTTTCAAAATCTTATTTTTATTTTTGAAAAATAAAAAATGATAACGAATGGGGTCTTAGTTGAACATTTTATTCCAATAACAAATATAGATTAAAAACTCAAACTATGTTTACTCAAAGAGAATTAAAGACAGTAATTAATATGGTGAGTGAGAAATTGTTATGTTCTACTTTAATATTTGATTTAATTATATTCAATTTTTTATTATTAAATTTATAAAATTAAAATAAATATATTTTTTTTATTAAGTAAAAATGAAACTAATTATATAAATTTTGAGGAATTCATTTATTTCTAATTAAGTATAAAGAGTATACAATATAAATAAAAAAAATTTCATCATGAAAAAAATTACATTTATAGAAATATAAATAAATAACAATAATTTCAAACCATGCTATCAACAGAAATCAAATCGCAAAAACTAAAAAAAAAAAAAAAAAACACTTATTTGTATACGACTGTGGTGTGTAACGGTTGGGACAGCAAGAGGACAGTGAGCTTCCTACAACAGCAGCTCTAACCACAAAAGCAACGACATCGGCTAGGGTGGCTATGGAGGGGGAGGGGGAATGGTTTTAGGGATTTAAGGGAAAAAAAAGAAAGAAAGAAAAGAGAGAGAGAGAAAGAGAGTAAAACCTTACCTTTATGGGACGTCAGCGGCGGTGGCGGCTAGGTTGACAAATGATGGCGTCTAGAACGACAAATGAGGAGGACGAAATGGTAGATGGCAGGGAGGAGGGTTATATATTTAGAAGCACCAAAAATGGGGAAGAATACTCGATTTTAATTTCAATTTTAGCGACTACACTATTAGTTGCTAACAGGTAGTCGCAATCTTAAAACGGCATGTTTCGATGCCGTGTAACTAATTCACATTTAGTGACTAAACCCACATCCACTAATTAGTGACTAACAATTATTTAGTCGCTAGCATTAGAATCCAGCAAACATTCAATAATTTATCGACTAGATCTACTAGTGGCAACAATTAGCGACTATACGTTTTAGTCGCTAAATTATTGACGCACAAGTATACAGCTCCCCGTAACAAATAATAGTCGCCTATTTGCAACTACTTGACGCTTAGTCGCTATTTATCTACTATTTAACAACTACTTATAATCGCTAAAATCGGCACTATTTTTTTAGCACAAATTTATAGCAACTGAATAGTCATTATGTAATTGCTAATTAAACATTTTTTACTTTAAATTTCAATTTTCTAGTAGTGAAATTGTAATAAAGGTAATTAAAAGAGATTGGTTTTGAATTTTTTTTTTTAATGAAAATTCTATATCATTGCAAGAAAATGGTAAAATTCATATTAATTTTTTTAGGAAATAAAATTCATACTTTTAAACTTATATCCATTAAACTTTGCAATAGAGAATTTTCAATAGCAAATCAATAATGCTTGTGAGAAACCTCAAATTCAACTCAAAAGTTTAAACTATTAGGTGGTGAAACCCAAATATTATATTAAGTCTTGATATTCTTTATTATTTTTCTATATGAAATTTTTAACTCTAACACCCCCTCTTGATACGTGCTAGACTCTTAATTAGCACGTGATACAAAAAACTAAGGGCCAAATAGATTTAGATTAATAGATTCAGATTTGCAGATTCACATATGTATTAGGTCCTATTGACACACAACTGTAGGTGTGACGGAAGAGTACAAATTGAGGTGTATAGTGGCTATGATACCATGTGAGAAATCTCGAATCCAATCCAAAAGTTTAAGTTATTAGGTGGTGATGTCCACTTATAAGCCCATATGTGTATGGACTCATAGATTTTAATATGATATTAGAGTTTCATGCCCAAGTAGGCTGGATCTTAAGACCCGTGTTCAAGCCCCCATTATTGAACTGATAATTATGCCAGTTCGGATCGAAGCTGAAGAAGAGATGTCAGTTGATTCATTTGTGAGCAAGTGTCAATTGGCCTATTAATGTTAGGCCAAGTCCGGTTGCACTTGAGGGGTTGTGTTGGGAAAAGTATCCTACATCGAATAATGATAAAATATATAAAAGACTTATAAGTGAGTGGGTGTTGGATCTAGCACAAGCTAATTGGTTTTGTGCAAGTGAGTTCCATTTGTGAGCAAGTGTCAATCGGCCTGTTAATGTTAGGCCACGGGCTAAGTTCGGTTTCACTTGAGGGGTTGTGTTGGAAAAAATATTCCATATCGAATAATGACAAAATATATAAATGACTTATAAGTAAGTGGGTGTTGGATCTAGTACAAGTCAATTGATTTTGTGCAAGTGGGTTGCAACACTTACCCACTTATAAGCTCATATGTGTACGGGTCCATAGACTTCAATTCATGTGCGAATCTGAATATGTTCGGCCCTCAACTTGTTGTGTCATGTGCTAGTTAAAATGTGAGAAATATCAAATCCAACTCAAAAATTTAAGCTATTAAGTGGTGAGATTCAAATATTATATTAAGCCTTTATATCTTTTATTATTTTTCTATTGGGATCTTTAACTTTAACACCCCTCTTGACACGTGCTAGGCTCTTAACTAGCACATGACACAACAAACTAAGGGCCGAGCATATTCAGATTTGCACATGTACCAGGCTCTACTGACACACAATTGCAGATGTGACGGAAGAGCATAAATTGGGGTATAAAGCCGACTTTGATACCATGTGAGAAGCCTCATATCGCCCAAACATTATATTAAATCTTGATATCTTTTATTATTTTTCTATGTGGGAAAGTCTGACTCTGATACGATGTGAGAAATCTCGAATTCATCCCAAAAATTTAAGTTATTAAGTGGTGAGATCTAAACATTATATTAAGTTTTGATATTCTTTATTATTTTTCTATTTGAGATATTTAACTCTAACAATACCAATATTATTTTCATTTGAATGTTATTTAGATGGACAATACATTCTATTTTCTTATTGTCTCTTATACTTTGTCAAACTATAAATAACTGATTTTATATTTTGTTTAATATAGTAAAGATAGTGTTTTATTTATTCTACCATAGCAAAAGAGTGTGTTGGATGATCGAAATGCTATATTATTTGTTAATTATTATCTAGGAGAATAAAATTACAAGAATCTAAAATGAAATCAAAAGGATGTTTGCATTATTCATTTGGAACAAACGTTTCTTAATCCTAACATAATTGTAAGATAAGCCTGTCATTATGACTTGAAGCCACTAAACTGCTTAAAATTAGCTTAACTCATCTTTCTATTGTCTATAGATTAAAGCTATCATTTTTGGAAAAAAAAAAAAAAAAATGGAAGGGTAAAAACAATATGTGACTAAATATATTGTAATGCATGCATTTCTTAATAAATGTTTATAATTACATTTTCTTGATAAATACTTAATAAATTAATATTAATCACATTTATATATTAAAAAATTACCTGCAGCATTGCGCGAGTTATTTGCTATAGTATTATTTAATTATCTCATACAATAGGTTATATTGGTTTCAAATTTTATGTATGGGAATGTACTTATTACTATTATTATTATTCATCACTGTTCAATTCCACACTGTTAAATAATGATAAAACATTTTTCTCACCAATTATTTATTTATTTAGTGTGGATTACATGCCTTTAATTGAATAAATTAAATAAATAAATTTAATATAATAGGTCTAATTAAATTATCCCATTATACCAATTGATCAGGAAAAAAAATAATAAAAAATCATCCATTAAAATAAGTGAATAATTGAATTACTAACTACTAATTATTTTAGAAATGTATTATTGCAGATGAGTGGTGGTAATCTCATCCGTTAATTATTCTGATTAAGATTAATTTGAGTATTGTAAAGGGTAACTTAAAATTTGTTTGAACTCACCGACCTAGATATTAATTAATTATATATATATATTGCAATTTGCAAATAAAGTTGACTTAAAATGTTGTCTTGGATGCAGGTTAATTTATTTAAGTCAAATATTAATGTTAACCCTTAGCCACAAACTTGGGTTTACTCCAGGTGAAAAGTACTAATTTTTTTAACCACTTTTAAAATTATACATATATGAATGTTTATTCTCTTGTTGGGGTTGTATTTAATAGCAAGTTCTCACTTTTAAATTAAGCAATTCTATAATAATAATAATAATGTTTTTATAATAAATTAAATCTAATTTTATTTATAAAAAATAAAATTAAAAATATCGGATTTGAGACCTTTCATTTATTATTATAATAAAAGTTTTTATCGGTATATTATGATATTTTAGTTACGTGACCCACACTTCTCACATCGTCTGATTTTCGACAAAAAGAAAAAGAAGAAAATTAATTTCATGATTAATTCTAAACTTAATTATTAATTGTGTTAAATATATAAAACTATAGGTTTCAAATGATGAACTCATATTTCCTATAAAGATTTTGTATGAATATAGCAAATCTGTTTTGATGTTACTAAAAATCAAGACATGAAATAAAAAAATGAATTGTGTTCACATCATGTCAATGAAAATTGTATATATAATATATATTCATGAATTATAAATTTATAATGATGCTATTTTGTCATAACTCATAACTACTATAGCAAGTTTCTTACCATAGTACTGGTTAAACTTGGTAAGATATTTCTGAAATTTGCACATCTTTGAGATATGCTTGCACTTTCAGTTTCAACAATGACAGATTGTGACTTCAAGGAAAATGACTAATTTGCTTGTAATATGAATGAAGAGAAAATTTATATAATTATTTAATGAAAAAGATGCTAAAATGCTCTTATTATTGTTTTGGAACCCATAATATAATTGACCATTTCTGTTTTAGGATAATAAAAACAAAATTAAAGATTCAAATTTTAATATTTTTTTTTCTCTATTTCATTTTTTAAAAATGAAAGTATAAAAAAGTTACAATTAGAGTTTACTAATGTTCTTGTACTTTCTTAACTAAAAAAATAATAATTATTTAGAATTATTTTCAGATATGAGAAATTATTATGAATTCGCATTTCAATCATAATTTAATTAAATAAAAAAAGAAATTAATTAAAATTCCTGTCAAAAATTATGCAAGCCAATCAAATGAAAAAAAACTATACCTTTCTTGAGGAACACCCTCTAAATCAAATTTTTCTATGAAAATTTGGATAATCTTTTTTATGTATACATATGATTAATTATGAATGTAATTAAAAAAAAAAATAAAACCCTGTTATAGAAGTGTTGTAAAAAATAATTAAAAAACAAAACCAAGAGATATGCATGCACCATTTACTAAGATTATTAGTGTTAGATGTCTTGGCTAGTTGATAAAATTAAAAAAAGGAAAAAAAAATAATATTCTTGAAATACAGTAAGTCTTGCAAGAAAAGTAATTTAATTATTTATGAAATTATATATGTATGTAGAGTTTTGCACGTTCATGTTTGGTCTGCCAAACAAAACTATGTGTTCTTCTCTCATGCCAACAGAAATTAAGAGAAGCCCTCCTAGAAATTAATCCCAATCAAACAAACAAATTAAATCATCTAATTAAAAAATTAAACTCAGAAATTGAATTGAGAATGGGGAAATTAAAATCCAAATTAAACAAATAAAATAAAAACAAAATTAAAATAATTTTGCTTCTCTCTATTTCATCCATTTTCTGCAAATGATCAAGAAGATAATTAAATTAACCAAAAAATATATATATAATTTCCCTTTGTATTTACATAAATTAAGCATAGAATGACATTAATAAAGATGAAGAAATGAAAATTATAAATAGGCAAATAAACAAACAAATAAATATATATATATAGCAAGAATTCATCAGTTAAATTATCTAATTAAAAAAAAAAAGAAAATAAATAAATCAAGCATTAATTTCCAAGGAAATTAAACTAAATTAATTAAACAAGTTGAGTCTCTCCAAAACCATATTGCATATGATGATTACTAGAATTATTATTAGGCTCCAAATTAGGCAGCATTGGGAATTCCCCAAGTTCTTGAATAAAACCATCCAAATCTGCAAATCCTGCTAAAAACCCACCTGAATTTGCACCATTCCACATTTGAATTTCTTCTTCTTCTTTAATAACCTTATGATTATTATTATTATTTCCAAACCCACTTGTAATTAAGTCCACTTTCTTGGTCTGCAGATTTTCTTGATCTTGACTAGTTGTGGCTCTTGATTTCTTGTTCTTGAAATTGCAGCCCTTTTGATGACGAAGATCATCAGAAGGTTTCCCAGTGAGTCTTTGAACCAATTCTCTGAAGTTGGCAACATCTGTTTTGATGATTTCAGGGGCAAATATGTGAATTATTCGAATCTTTGGCTTCACTTTGGATATTATTTGTGAATCTTTATGCATGGCTAGAGGTGATGGTAACGGTGATGTTGGTTGTTTCTTGATCATCATATTCATATCCTCCATTGATGATCAAGACTTTAAATTTCTTGAAAGTGAGAGAGAGAGAAAGAGAGAGAGTTGGTGTGTAGTTGTTTAGAGGAGAAGGAGATGAGGGACATTGGTGTTTATATATAAAAAATTATATATAAATAAAATAATAAAAAAATGTTTTTGTGAAAGGACAAATAGGAAATTTTAAAAAGAAAAACAAGCTGTCTGTTGAGAGAGAGAGAGAGAGGATTGTATGAATCCTTGTCTGACAAAATGGCAAGAGAGTCAGAAAAGTAATACAAACCCAAATGGCTGGTCCCCTCAAGTTTCCTAATTAAGATTACCTTTTATTAGGTAGGAGATATTCAGAATTCTCTTTTAATTTTTTACACTTTTATCTTTTTTTTTTTTTAATCAATATTTTTATTATATTGTTCAGATAATAATTTTCATAAGAAAAAATTATGCTCATTAAAAATATTTTTTAATTATATATTTTATTAAAAGATCTTAATAAATCATATATATTTTTTAAAATTAAATAAATTATAAGATTAAAAATAATTAAATAATTAAATAATCATATGCATATTATTAAAAAAAATAATAATATTTTTGAAATTATTACATTATTTTCAAAGTATATTGAGAAATATTAATATTTTCATATATATATATTTTTAATTTGGTTAATTAACTTTCTTGATAATAATAATAAAAAAAAGTTTGCTTCCAAAATAAAAATTAAACAGAATATAAAAAAATAATAGAAAATTAGGGTTATAATCGAGCTGAGCCGAGTTTTAACTTGTTCAAACTCGGCTCGATATTTTTTTTTTCGAGCTCGAGCTTGAATCGAACTTAAAATTTATATTCGAGTTCGGTTCGTTAATAAATTATAATTGAATTAAGCTCGAGTTCGAGTTCAACTATCGTTTTGAAACTCGTTTATAATTTATTAAAATATTCAATTTTTTAAATATTTATTTCTAACAAAAATAACTATAAAAAAATATTTAAAACTAACATAAAAGCAAAATCATCCAGTGAAAAAAAAAATTCAATCATAAAATTGAGCATTACATGTATTACAAAAATATTAATTAATAAAAAAGACATTTTTAAAAATTAGAATATTATATTATATAATAAGAAAATATTATATTATATTAATCATGAGTATATATATATTTTAGTCAAATTGAATTACCAAAAAGTTTATAAGAGTATTAAAACATATTTCTTGAAGTGTCAAAATTATTAAGTTAATAATAATAATAATAATAATCAAACTATTCACTAGCCTATTAATCGAGCAGTTCACGAGTTTAATCGAACCGAGCTTAATTTTGCTCAAATTCGATTCGTTTATTCATCGAGTTTTAAAATAAGGTTCAAACTTGACTCGTTTATAAAACGAATCAAATGCAAATGAGTTTTTATCCAGCCGAATACCGAACTGCTCGTAAACGGTTTTACTCATTTACAACTCTAAAGAAAATTTATTTTATAAGATGTAAAAATGAAAAAATTTATTATGATATTTTTTTTTATGTAAAAAAATTATATATTTATTAAATATATTTTTTAGTATCATATTTTTCTAAAAGGTAAAAAATATAGACAACAATATTTCTATATATTAAAAGTAATAATAATAAAGAAATATATAAGGAAATGAAAGTTAACTTTTCATTTTTTATAAGAATTATTAATTTAAATAGAATAAGAGTATTTTAGTCAATTTAATGATGAAAGAGTTAATAGTAGTGCTAGAAGTTAAAAGGAAAGTGTCAATATCCCCGCCCTTTATTTATTATAATTTTTTTAAAAAAATTGTTCTTTGCATTTTGTGGGTGAGAAAACAAATTTATCTTATACTCTAGTGATAAAGTAAAATTATTTAAAATAGATATATTTTAGGTCTATTTCAAAACTAATTCGAGTTTAATTCAGTGCATTCGAATTTTTTTTAAAAAATGTCTAAAAATCAAATCTGAGTAAATCACGTTGATTATGGCTAAAACTCATCAGTTTTCAACCAAATCGATTGATTTTCTTTTTCTTTTTCTCAATTCATTAGGCATGAATTCATATTTGGAGGCAAGATTGAGTCTTTCACAACTCAATTTAAGATTGAAATTAGGTTTTATCAATTCGGTCAAATCGAAATCAGCATTTATTGATTTTAGGTTGAGTTTAAGTCAAACTCAATTTGTGCTTATAACTAATTTTAAACGACACTAAAATTAAAGTCTCACTAAGATTAGATTTCCTCTCAATAATAATAATAATAATAATATGATGATGACTCTAAATTTTAACATTTAAACAATTATAATGTGAATATTTTAATTTTTAATTAGATTCATAAATTATTTTTGAAACAAGAGATTTAGTCTTAGTAAAAGTATAAATTAACTCAACAATTAATATTCATAAATTATTATAAATAAAAAAATATATATATTTAAAATTTAATAAATAAGATGTAGAATAAATTTATTTATCATAATAATTATGCAAAAAATTTAAATATACAAATATAATAAACTTTTGAAAATTTAGGAAGTGACATTTATTTGTCCACTCTTGGATATATTTTTTGCATTGATGATATGAATATTCTCATGCCTTTTTTAATATGATGAGTCATTAATGAAATGATTAGGGCATTGCCATTAATGATTTGGTGTCTCCAAGCTCCATAACACATAAAGCACTACTGTTTTAATGCAAAGTTTATTAATTGGTCAAATGCAATGTTGTTAAACCGAATCCAAAGTTGAATTGGTTTTTCTGTTGATTTGTGGTTTGATTGAATAGTCCGATCAGTTTGATTTAATTCATGTCATTTTCTTTTTTTTTTTTAATTTTATTAAATTTAAAACGGCGTCGTTTTTCAAATTTCGATCCGACTTATTCATCAGTTTTTTCTAATTACTGATCGATTTTTTTTCCATTTAATAATTTTTTGATTTTTTGTAACTTACAAACTAAACTAATAATCGATTTTTAATTTAATCGATTCGACCGATCGATCCGATCTGATTTTAACAATGGTCAAATGTATATATATATATATATATAGTTAATTTGAGGCATGTATGTGTGATTCCAGACTTCCAGTACATGACAAAAGAATACCGCGTAGTTGGAATTCGAATATTTATAAAATAAAATAATAAATTTATTGTTCATGCCTTGCATAAACCCTATCCGCGTTTCATACCCAACTTAACATTCATTTTTAATATTTTTTTTCTTTATATATATATATATATATATATTTGACAAATATTTACAACATATATATAGATATATATTTTACGCAAGTTTAATATAAGAAAAAAAAAATATCACTCTAGGTTTGTTTTAGTAGTATTAAAATTGCATTTAAAATTAAGAAATAGTGATTTTGAACTTTAATTAAAATTAAATCGATAAAAAAACTCGACAGAAAAAACATAATTAATTATATATATGAAGATAAAGATAAACATAATTATTAGAAATTGCAAATTATTTAGGTTTTTCCGCTTAACATATACTATAACAAATATTGAAATTAAAAATATTAATTTAATTAATATTATTTGATACATATTGTTAAAATTAATAATTAATAGTAAGTATATATTTACAATAATAATAAGTTAATAGTGTAATTAAATGTTAACATATATTTACAATATGTTAATTTGTCAAATGTTTATTATAATAATGTTATAAAAAATTTTAGTTAATTATACAAAGTTTTATATATTGAGTGATAGTTCTACTAATTATTAGTAGTATCAATTTTTTTTTTTTTTTTTTTTTTTACTTTTAACAATATTATTTATGTTAAAAAAAGAGATTATTCGAAGCCTTGATAATTGAGGTTGAGGAATATTAAAACTACATGTACACTTTTTTTTGGTTTATCCTTATGGAAAATTAATAACATTGTAACACAAGTAATGCTTTTATTTTGAATTGCACTTATTCTTTATATATTATGAGAGATATCTAATAGAAAAGGGAACATCTTTTATTTATTTTTAGCACTAAGCTGAGTTTTTCTTTTCTCTGAGTCGAACTGACTTTGATATTTCATTATTGTACAAATAAAAAATTTATAAAGAATTTTCTTTTTATTTATTTATTTTTTTTTTCAAGAAAAGGTTGAAACCTAAGCCATTAAATTCATTGTTGGCAACTAGCTAGCTAATAGCATATGGTAACATCACATAATAAGTATAGGAAAAATTATATTACTCGTGTTAACTTTTTAAAATATATTATATTAATACTTAGAATAATTTTTATTAGAATATCTCACATCTAATAAATACAAAATATTAAAAGAGCATGATAATAGTCAATCACCCATATGACTAGTTCTAGTCATTTTAGTTATGATTAAACCCAAATCTAATAAAGCCTTATGTAACCTAATGTGATTAATGTGGGAATTTAATATGGTATCAGAGCCGGTTTGGTTCGGTTTACTTACTCTTGATTACCTTACCGGTTGGTCTAGTTTACGTAATACCTAATTGCATTGCCGGTTGGTCCGATTCTAATTGTTTCAAGTGACAATTTTGAATACCCCGATGTCACTTGAGAGAGATTGTTAAAATATCCCACATCCAATAAATACAAAATATTAAAGGGGCATATAAGTGATAAGGGTTAACCATATAACTAGTTCTAGTCATTTTGATTATGTTGAACCCAAATCTAATAAAGTCCTATGTAACTCAATGTGACTAATGTGAAAATGTAACATGGTATCAGAGCCGATTTGATTCGATTTACCTACCATTTGATTAACTTGCCAGTTGATTCGGTTTACCTATTACCTGATTACTTTGTCGGTTGGTTCTGTTTACCTAATACTTAAATACCTTGTCGGTTGGTCCGATTCTAATTGTTTTAAATGACAACTTTGAATATCTCGTTATTATTTGAGGGGGAGTGTTAGAATATCTCATATCTAATAAATACAAAATGTTAAAGAGGCATATAAGTCATAATGGTCAACCACCCATATAACTAGTTCTAATCATTTTTGTTATGGTTGAATTCAAATTTAATAAAGCTCTATGTAACATAATGTGACTAATATGGAAATTTAACAATTTTTTTAATCTGATGAATTTCTTGAATTTTAAAAATAATTTCATATAAGTGTTTTTAGTTGTTTTCCTGTCATCCGAATACTAATTTATAACTCTAAAATTTTAAAGTTTAGGGAAATGACAAGAATTTTTTTTTTTTTTGAATTGTTGAATATAAAAACAAGATTTAATTAAATGAAACTATAAAGTTGCAAATCAAGATATTTTAAAATTGCAAATCAACATCCCGGTGACTGAAAAATGGTTAAAAACACTTATATAAAATTATTTTTAAAAATTAATGAGAAACTCATCAGATAAAAAAATTATTTAAACACCAAAATAATAAATTTTAAAAAATTCAAATAACAATAATATAATTTTTTCTAAATGTAATTAAATTTTGAGCCCAATAATAGAAAAACCAAAGCCTAAATACAAGATCTATTTTTAAAAAAGAAAAAAGAAAAAAGAAATTATTTGAAGCCAATTCTAAATGTTATTGCGTGTAAAGTAGTACCCTTTTCATTTCAAAATAATAGTCGTTTTAAATTCTTACACAAATATTAAGAAACTTATTAAATAATCTTAATTATAGTGAAAAATAACTTAATATGACTAAAATATCCATTATATATTGATCTCTATCTTACTTTACTAATACTTTCACTCATAATGAATAGGAGTAAAATTGAAAAAAAAGTTATTAATTTTTTATTGATTTTTTTAAAGGACAAATATTTTTTTAAAAAAATTTTCAAAAAACGACAATTAAAATGGAACGGAAGAATAAATCATAAGGGAGGAAATTAAGAAAGGACATATTGCAGCCATTTGTAAATCTTATTAAGACAATCCAGCTGTATTTTTGGTGGCTTGCATGATGGACTAAACCAAATAAAATATAGAATACTCTCAATAAATCTTAATATAAATAGTTTTTTTTTTTCAATCACTAAAATAATTTTTTATTTATTATTAAGATATTAAATGAACTGAAATGTTATGAGTTACTATATTCCATCATTGCATAATTCTTACTGTAATAAATAATGAATGAGAAAAATAAAATATAAAAAGATTTTGTTTATGAAATTAATCCAATTAGATTTGATTGGTATATCTTAGTTAGCAATTAACAAGTAAAAAATCAATATAATTTTGCTTTCCCTTTCTCAAAATTATTTTAAAATCAAAATAATTAAAGATGAAGAAGATTAGGGAATCTCACTTTGATTAATTATATAATTTCACTAGAAATCATTCTTGAAAGTATTCCTTTGTCCCTTTGCTTTCATCTTTTAGCTACTACAAGAGCTAAATGTGCCGGTTGTACGGTTACCACTGCCCACTCATGGAGCTTTCCAAAGAGTACAAGTACTAACTATATAACATAATAATCTTTTTTTTTTTTTTTTTCTAATGAATATTAACCTTAAGCAATCAATCCCTCCTTTAATTAATTATCAATTAATCCTTCTTAATTATTGGTTAATAGATTTTATTAATTTTTATAATTGTGTCTTGCATATATAATGTCAAAAAGAAAAAAAGAAAAAAGCAATTGCTTTCCGGTATTCATTGGCTTTTTATATTTTGGATGAATCTAATGATCCTCCTATATATATATATATATATATATATATATATATATGAAAGATAACATCATATTCATGGTTAATTCTCAAACATTATACTCTCTCCGTTTTACAATAACTGTCGTTTTAAAAGGATGCACACATATTAAGAAAACTATTAAATACTTTTAATTTTAATTAATATGGATAAATATTCCCTTCTTTTTTCTCACCAAATAATAAAAAACATATAAAATATTGGAATTGGGATGAGGATAAAATTGAAAAAAAAGCTAATAAATACTGCATTGAACTTCTAAAACGACAATTATATTGAACCAAAATCACTTTTCTAAAAAGATAATTATTGAGAACCGGATGGAGTATTATATTAATCTCTTGATCTCTATTAACTCAATGACAATTTATTAAATTAATTTAAAAATGAATTTAATGAGAGACTACCATAGTAAATAATAGGTCAAAATCTCCATTTTTATCTCATTTAATTTATTTTTAAATTTATTTACTTAATTTTATGTGACATTTCTATTTTTCTTTTCTTTTTTTAAATGGATTATATTAAAGAAAAAACCCAACATATGAACATGCTAAAGCTCATAATATATTACAAAATTAGAGCTAAGAACAAAGAGATTACAACCATCCATAGGAAAAGTACCTTAAAATCCCAATTAAGAAACTATCTAGAAGATTTTTTAAGAGATATTATTATATATATTACATATATTAAGTATAAATTTTTTAAATATTAAAATAATAATTATATCAAATATTACAAATAAAATTTAAATTCGGCAAATAGTAATTCACCCATTAAAATTTTCTTTTCTTTAGCCTCAATAGTTTTTTTTTTTTTTCAATTAATTCTTTAATCTCATTGGTTATTATAGTAAAAAATAGTATTATTTTTTTTATTTTTAAATTTTTCTTACTTATATAATTAAATAATAAATTCTTAATATCATTAAATATAAAAATTGTTTTGTGAATTGTGACTTTAATAAATAAAACTAAAAAAAGTTGAGAGACTTGGAAATGAGTTGGCATGTAAGAAGAGAAGAGGAGAAAAGAAAAGATCATGATTACAGTTGGGAGAGAGAGAGAGAGAGAGAGAATAATAACCGTCGGATGTGCACGTGAAGATCTGACGGTAAGAGATAATAGTGTGAGTCAGCAACAGAGACACACGAGTCTCGTGCCGGCAAGGCCGGCCCACACATTACATAGTACAGGAGCAGCATCACTCGAATGCCACGTGGCAACCAACTACTAAAGTGAACAGTGGAGCCCATTTGTTGACGACTCTTTTGCTTTGCTTTCTGTTTCTGTATCTAGAAGATTGTTGCAAATCCTATATTCTTCCCTTTTCTTTTCTTTTTCTTTTTTTTTTTTTTTTTTTTTCATTTTTCAAGAAATGATTTTCATTTCTAATATTTTTTTAAATTGTTAAGGATTTAAATAAATTTTGAGACGACTGATTTTTTTAGGAAGAGATAACTGATTTAAAATTATAATTGAAAAATAAAAAAATTATTATTTTTAATTATTATAATTTGACTCTTCAATTGGTAATTAATTTATTGATGTTAATCACTAATAATTAAAAGCGTATATATTCTATCAAAATTAATAAATTGTGCAGTTGAAAAATTAAATTAAAAAAAAAAATTTAATACTTTAATTTTATTGGCTTGGTGAAATTATAATATGGACTAATTAACATTAATTTTGTCACACTTACAACTTGCAAAGTGTGAATAGAAGCGTTTATAGACTAAGTCATTTAGATACATAATTTAACATAGATATATATGTTTCAATTAATATCGATAATATCAATTAGATGTGATCTAATTAATTTTTTCATTCCTTTTAAAAATGTGAAAATATTATGTCGGCTCATTAAACGTATATAAATATTTGACTAATCAATTTTTAATTCTTTACTAGAACACCTTGATGTGTAATTGATTTTGATAATGATATATATATTGCTCAGATTTTCTAATATTATTTATGTAGAAAAGGAGGAAATTAATCAAGATAAATTAGTCTAAAAAACTCTTTAAATATGTAATTTGATTTCATCAGTTACTTAATCTTCATCTTTATCCCTTTCATATACATCATGCATTATAATTTATAAATAATAAAATGATATTTGAAAAGTTTGAAGGTGGGAGACCTTGACATTTACAAGTCAATGGTCTTTTAACCACTCCATAAAATAACAGGAAACTTGTAGCTTTCAACTCTTGCTGTGAGGGGAAAAAAATTAGAAAGATTTAAGCTTTATTTGGTAAAATAAAAAATTAATGGGTGTTTCTTTTAACTGTTAAAAGTCTGCTCATAATATTTTGACTTCCAACAGCTAGATCAATCGATTTAGTAAAATAAATAAAATAATTGTTGATAGTTATTGAGAGTAGATGTAAGCATTGATTGGTAAAATCAAAAAATCAAATCAAATCGATGTAATTCGATTAAATTAATTTGATTAAATAAAATGATCGGTTCGGTTCAATTAAAAAAAAAAATTTTGATTTTTAATTTTCAGTTCAGTTAAGAGTTTCATTTATCTGAATTAATCAAATCGACTAATATTTTTCTTTTCTTATATAAATAAATTAATAACCCTTATATAAATATTCTTTCATAAATTGTGACCGATATTTTTAATTCTTATATAAATATATTAGAGATATTCTTATATAAAAATATAACAATAATTATAGGATTTTTATATATTTATATAAATATATGTTCTTATATATTTATAAGATATATTTATATTAAAAAAAATCATTTTCGAAACAATTATTCATAAAAGATAATCGATATTTTCAATTTTTTCACTACAAGAAAATTTTAATATAGCGACACAAATTTGTGACACCACAAAAGCGTCGCTATTTAGAGACACCATGGAGACGAAATAGAAATTGTTGTTACTGCGATGCCATCAGTAATGCCAACACTAGCGACACCTCTAGCGTCGCTATATAGTGACGCGAAGGACAAGCGTCGCTAGTGGTGGCGCCAACTTCCCTCCAATTTTGGGCTCTTCTGTGGTGATAATAGTAGTGACACACATTTCAAGTTTAGCAACGCTTGAATATGTAACGACGCCGTTGCGACGCGGACAGTGTGTCGCTAAGCTTTTTAATATAGAAAGGGTCACAAAACCTAATTTTTTCATTTTCACTCATCTTCTTCCCTTTCACTTTCTAATTTGCGTCGTTCAAGCAGACATACCCTAATTATTTCTTCTCTCTCTCTCTCTTCTCTCTTTTCATTTTTCTTTAATTAATTTTTCTTTACTTTTCTCTCATTACCCTAATATGTCCATTAATCTCTTTTCATCGATTTGTCCATTAATTTATGCTTTTCACCTCTGTTCTTCGCCATCGTTGAAGGAAAGCTTGCCGCCATCGGTTTTGATGTTCTTCCGTTCGTCGTCATCGCCTCTAAGATCTGGGTAAGTAGTTTATTTTTTTAAATACTTTTTAATTATAACTGATAGATTTGGCTTTTTATTTTTTTGAATTTTTGTAATAATTAGATTTGATTTTTATTTGAGATTTGAAATGCATGAATCTGGGTTATTGAGTTTTCACTATTATGGGCTTTGATTGGGTTTTGTTACTTTTGATTTGGTGCTGATTGGGAATTGTTTTCCTTTACTTCTTAGAACCAAGCTCCAACGTAGGTGTTGTTCGACAACCAGAGCAGAGCAATTCGATTGCCAGAGCGGTGGTCTTTTCTGTTACATGTAGAGGTGAGCAAAATCGAAATCAAAAAATTAAACTGAACCGACTGGTTTGATTTTAAAAGGATAAATTTCACCCGTCATCCTCCAACTAATGACTAATGCACTTTATGGTCCTCCAACTCAAAAATCGGACATAAAAATGCTCGAACTATGTATCATTTGTAACCACGTGGTCTTTTAGTCAATTTCCCGTCAGCTGCCCTAATGGCTAGTTAACGTAGAAGCCCATATCACCATTTTTAATATTTTTTTTTGCCACGTGCGCTATCCCTTTAGCTCCTCTTTCTCTCTCATGCACGTGAAGCTGAATTTACTAACTTATTTCCATATATATGTATATCTTATCCCTAAAAGCCCTAAATCTAATTTCATCTCTTCAAACAATTGTATTTCCCTGATTCTCTTATCTATCCTATTTCTCTCAACTTCCAAAATGGTTGCAGGTGAACCTGACATTGTGGCTGACTTCCTCACCGCTTTTGGAACACCCATATGTGAATGTGGGGAAGAAGCATCTCTAAGGACGTCGTGGACAGAGGTGAATCCAGGTCGGCATTTTTATGGATGCCCTAACTATAGGGTGAGTTTTAAAATCTGTTAAGTTATCGTGTTTTATTAATCTTAGTTGTGAACTCGATTTAGTGTTGTGCCCTAATTTTCTTGTGAATTTAGGGTTTTGCTTTAATTTTTATTTTTTTTCTTAATTTAGTATTTTGATCAAATTTTGATATGTTTAATGTAGAAACCTCGTGGGAAATGTAGGTTCTTTGTTTGGGTTGACCCAGATTATCCTGAACGCTACAAAAATGTGATAAATGTTATTCTGAGGAAGACTGATAGATTGGAGAAGGAGAACCAAGAGATGCAAAAAAGGGTGAGGGTGATGAAGTTGGGCAAGATGTTTGTGTGGGGAGCTGTTTTATTATCTGTGGGTTTGCCTAATGCAAGGAATTTATTGGTTGTAAAACCTCAGTGAATGGGTAGTTAATGTTATGTAGGGAAGTGCTTATAATGTGGTTAGTTGATGTTATTTGATGTCTTCCCTGTTTTTGGTAGACTTTTTTTGTTCAGGGAAGACATATGAATAAATGTATCCAGTTGAAGTAATATTTAAATGAAATATATATTTTATGATATATGTGTTATTTCTTGTGTTTTAATTGATCATTACTTTGTGAATTAGATTAGTTATGGTAATTTTTACAATATAAGAATTGCAGGCTGAATTTAACTTTGTGGCATTGATCTCAGAAGATGGTCTTGGAATTTTAGTTGTCTTTGGCCATATGAAACACAAACATCAACAGTGAATCTGAAAGAGAGGGTTTCCTATTTGTGAAGAATGACAAACTAAATTGAATTGTTGTTAAGTAAAATCTGATATCAAACCATGAGACCAATAGTAGAGGGTTGCCTATGGAAAAACTGAGTTAAAGTATGTGCTAAGTTGATAGTCACCCTCTATGTTAAAGTATGTGCTGAACTTTAGGAGAGGGTTGCCCTCAATAATCAATTTATAGTAAACCATTTTTTCATATACTTAATAATGACCATACCCCAAACATTCAAGTTCTTCATGCATTAACCATAAACAATTGCAATATTCAAAATATAGCTTCATACTATACCTTAACACCTGCAATTATAAAATATTAGACTATACCACACTATACCTTCTTATATGCAGTAGGTCAATGCCAATACATGTATTGCAATCAAAATATAACAGCGATACATGTATTGTAATCAAAATATAATAGTATAAACATTAAACTAAAAAATCAACCAAAATCTAACAGTATGTACCAAGTATGTGAGTTTATGCTTCATCATTAGTTTCCTGCAATTCTGAAAATCTGATATATATATATAACTTGAGTCAATGCATGATCAGTAAATTTGAACTTCTCTACACTTTTGAGTAACATACATAAGACATGCATAATATATACAAAGCATAATTATGAAATATATTGTTGTGCATTAAATTTAAGTGTAAGCATCCATACAAAAGCCTAAAAATTCAAAGTTAAAACTTAACAGCTTTTCATATTGATTTCAACATTGAATTATAAAAAACACGTGTTATAAGTGTTTATCCTTCCTAAACCATAATATCTGCAACCCTAAAATATTTTATATGCAAAAAACATTGCTTCAGCCTATAAAAGAACTTTGATTTTGAAGCTTTGATGTTGACTTAGAATCCAAAAAGCTGCAACTTCATAACAAAAAGAGATAGTTGTAGTACATTTTTGTGCATAAGCTTCATATATGTAATATTCACAAAAAAAACTTCCCAATATCTAGCTTTCAATGATGCTGAACTTTTGACTTTGCTTTCTTGTACTTTGGTGATCTTTGGAAGGCAATTTCAAATCTGTCTGATCTATCTTTTACATGCAATGGAGCTTGTTTTATCTGACTTGCTTGAGTCAGAATACTTTGCTGACTTTCATGTGCATTATGGAGTCCATAGTCCGGTGGTGTCATTGTTGTCTGCCATTATTTAGTAAATAATTAAAATATACATTATACAAATATTAATTTTAATAAAATAAATTTTTGTATACTTACATCTATAAAGAAATCATTGTGCTCATAATGTGTGGGGTCAGTGAACTTATCATGCATGTCATATGGCATATGCTTACCACTTGTCGGTATTATTAAAGGAAAAGGACTGATTTTAGCATGATAAAATAATATCAGCAGTGTGAAAGATTTGAAATGAATTTTAGGTAATTAAAGAATTACCCTTGGACTACTATGAAAAATAGTGTCTCTTTGTCTTGGTTGTGATGATGCTCCAGCAGCATCTTGTGAAGCAGCAGCTGTTGCTTGGCTATCAAATTGGTGTGGTCCATCCTAGCACAAAAAATATAATAAAATTTGTATTAAAAAAATGCATGAACTAGCTGTCATATTTCGCAAAAAAAAAAATCAATAAAAAAGGTCCAGCATACCACAACTTACTTTATTCTGCTAACCTTTGGTTTTAAAGTCTTCTCCAATCTATAAGATCTTTTATTGTGTCCCAACTGACCATAATGGGTGCATCTCATAGTCACCAAACCCTTTTTACTCAACTTTCTCTCAGTTTGTTCTTCTTCATTAACAAGATGCTCCTTTCTCTTTTGTTGATGTTGATGCCTTCCTCTTAGTTGCTGCATTTTCAATCTCCTCAACTTCCTTTCTCCTTGTAGTTGGCTTTCTACCTCTCTTCTTGAGAATCACAAGTGGTGGTGTGATCTTGAATTGGCAATTAGACTTAGGCCACTTGGAATAACTATTGATTGGTTCAATAGTGTGACTGTATACTCTCAGTGTTGTGCCTACATGGTAGAATGGATCAATATATAGGTATGGATCTTCATTTTGCCTAAAAATTACTGCTAAACCATTTGCACATGGTATACCTATAAGATCTCATCTTCTACAAGTGCATGTATGCTTATGTAGATCAATAACAAATTGATATCCCTTCCCAAACACTTGTACTTTAGAGGATCCAGCAAATGTTGGGAAGTAATTCCCAGAAAGATCTTTAATCTTGGCTAGTTTCTTCTGTATCTTAGGGCACAGTAATTTTCCATTTAACTTAACTTTCTGAAACTCTTTTTTTTTTTTTTTTTGCAACCCTCCTCATCAATTTATTTCTTATCATCTCTAGCATTGTGATGATAGGCTTGGTTCTTGCTTTTAAAATATATCTATTGAAGCATTCACACATATTATTGAGGAGAATGTCACATTTGGTATCTGGTTTGAAGCAAATTTTGCTCCAATTCTCACATGGCTTGGCTCTAAGCCATTGTCTACATTCTACAGATTTCTTCTCAATTTCTTCAAGACAAGTCTCAAGCTAGCTCATATAACTAGCCCTAGCACAATCCCACAGTAAGTCTTTGTAAACTTTAACTTTGAACAAATTCCTCATGTTTGTTCACAGATGTCTTACACACATTTTGTGCTCATCATTTGGGAACATATCATGGATGATATTGAGCAATCTCTGCATATTTTAACAAAAAAAATAATATTAATATATCAATTTTAGATACCAATTATATAAATTGCAAATGGAAAGTAATTATACTTTTTGTCTATCAGACATAAAGGTCCATTGATGTGAATTGAAGATTTCTAAATCCACCTTCAAATGATTTAGGAACCAACCCTAACTCTCTTTATTCTCAGTTCTAACAACTGCATATGCAATGGGGTAGATACAGTTATTTGGATCTATGCCAACAATAGACAATAGTTGGCATCTATATCTACCCTTAAGTCAGCAGCCATCCAAGCAGACAATTGGTCTGCATCCTGACTTGAATCCTTCTCTCAATGCAGCAAGGTAAATGTATATGCCTTCAAACTCACCCTTATCTTCTTTGAATTCAACTGTACTTCCTGGATTTGACCTTAACAATTCCAGCTTGTAATCATGCAGTCTCTCATATTGTTGTGCCTCATCACCATTAACTTTTTGCAAAGCTATATTCCTTGATTTCCATGCTTTCATCCTCTCAATGGTGTATATAAATTCCTTTTGTACCCTAGCAATGAAAGCAATCATCAACTAAGCTGGATTATCTCTTACTTCATCTATATAATGGTTAGCTAGCCATTTAGCAGTCAAATGGAAGTTGTTAAATACCTTACCACATGTATGCTTCAAATTAACAACTTTGATTTGAAATGTCATGTCATTTTTGTCCTTAAGGTGTTGTTTAGAGGCATATATCCTCCAACCATAATCCTTCTTGCAAACTGCCTCAACCCTAATCTTATCTTTCTTCTTAAACCATAGTTGGAACCTATGTCTAATACCCCAATTCCTAACAGATTCCTTAAATTCTTCTTTATCCTTGAAAATCATACCAACCTAGAATGTAGGATCTTCCATATCCCTATCAGCATTGAACTCTAGAAATATTTGTCTTGTATCATCATCTGAATCAGATTTACTATGCAACTCATCACTTGTTATATAGTCTGATTCCTATTCTAATTTAGCCATACCTAATCCGTCTATAGTTGGGTCAAAAGGATCCTCATTTATGATTCTTGGTCTACCCCTTTGTCTACTAGTGTTATTGAATGCAAGCTTGGAATGTGCATTATTGTTATTCTCAGCTAAGACATCTTAAAGATCAACATTCATATCTATAATATCATAGTCTGGGTCATCAAATTACATATCATCAACTTTTGCTTCATTAACAGCAGCTGTTGTTGCACTAATGAAATTTGAACTTGGTTGACCTTCACCATGTTGAGCTCGATGAACTTCACCTTGATCAAGTCCAGATTCAAGTTCAATTTCAGTTCCAGGTTCAAGTACCTCAGGTTCAATTACTTCAGTTTCATATGGACTAGGTGCTTCAGGTTCAGGTGTAGTAGGTGCTTCATATGCAGTTGCATTAGGTGCTTCAAGTTTAATTAAATTAGGTTGTGCTTTAGTATGTTGGTGTATGCTAATTGGTATGTTTTGTTGGGTGTCTGTTGATGGCAACATCCAATTGTTTGACTTTCTACTTTGATCACTTGAATTTCTTGATGCATCAAATTGAGTCAATACAGGTATCTGTGACGCAACAGGCCCTTCAATCTCTTCAATCACAATAGAATGTGTTTTTGCACATTTTTTAGCTTCCTGATATAATTGTTCATCACTCACTTTCTCCACATACAAATCAACTTCTCCCACATTAGAACCATGCAGACACATCTTATACATATGACTATCCCCTTCAATCAACTTCAACCCATCAGTATAATCCTTACCAGGCATACACCACCAGTATCTCAGGTAGCCTTCTACACCAACACTACTCAAAATTTCATCAATTTTTAAAGCAGACGTGGTATCAGGATCACATCCCTTGATTTCAAACACCTCACCATTCAAATAACTTGTTTCACCCTTAACCCCATTGAAATGAATTTTGAGTTTGAAACACCCATCATTTACTGTATTACAAATAAACACATGTTAATACATGGTTAAATGCAGTCACATTAGTATTATATGATACATTTGTGTATATTATATCATGCATCACATTAGTTCCAATTATGCATATTCAATAATATTCACCCCAATATCTTAATTAATTTTACCTCTGGCCTTTAATTTTACAGATACCCTTCAATTGTACTGTACCCACTGTAGACACTATATTTTGTCCAGACAATTTTTAATTTTTTTTAAATATAGAAAATTTCCAAAAAAAATAAAGATTTGTTTAAAATTTGAAATTATCAATTATTTCAACTATAGATACCATATTTTGTTCAGGATAATTTTAAAAATATTTATTTTTAAAAAAATATATATAAAGATTTTCAAAAAATATATATAATAGAAGTTGGTGTTAAAATTTAATGTAAGATTCTTTGAATATAAAAAGAAATTATATTATTATTATTTTTTATATATTGGGTATTGATTTTATTTTAATTATTTACCAATTTCATTCAATTATTTATTTTTATTCCTTATAAAAATTTTATTTCAATTTAAAAAGCCACATTGATTTTATTTTAATTATTTACCAATTTCATTTAATTAATTATTTTTGTTCCTTTAAAAATTTTATTTCAATTTTAAAAGCCATTTTAGCATTTAGTTTCAATAAAAAAAAATGGATAAAAATAATTATAAAGATAATAGAATTTTATATTTATATTTATATTTATATTTATATTTTTGGACCATTAGATTAACATCTTAAAAATTTGGATTGATCTGAACCCTTTAAAATGCTTTGAATCCTAACCTTTAAAATTTAAAGTAGCCCCCAAGTTTTAATCTGGACCCTCAATTCTTTTTTTACATTTTATCACTTTTGCCCTTAAGTAATATTTTAAACAGAACTATTTGAGAGGGCATTTTAGTCTTTTTCCTCTCCATCTTGTGTCAGCTATATATATAATAAAACCCTAAAAAAACTAAAGAAAAAAAAATCTCACTCAGCCGCCTCTCACTCACAAAAAATTGGACTCCATCTCTGACCCAAGCTTAGCTCCCTCTCCTCTCTCTCTCTCGATTTTTTTTCCTTTCCTCACAGAACCCCTCTCTCTCACATACCCATCACCGAGACTCAGCTCACCCCACCCATAGACCTGAACCCTCATCGGACACTCTTACACACTCAACTATCTCTCTCAATCCAGACTGAATCTCTAGCTCTTTCCTCACACAAAGGCTCCTCCCTCTCTGGATTCGATCTCAACTCTTTCTCTTTCTCAAGAACACACACACACAGAACCCCTCTCTCCCACTCCGATCAATCCCAACCGCCTCTCACACTCAGTCTCTGCTTCTTGCTCCCTCACTGTTTTCTCGATACACAGCCTCTAAAAAAACCCAATACCCATATAGAACCCTCATCGACTCTGATCCTCTCAATCTCTCTCTCTTTGGCCGTGTAATATCATGGACTTCTTCAGTTCTTAATATGAACAGTAATGCCATTGAAAGCCAAATCGAATGATTACAGAGATAATGAGATTAAAAGGAACTCAAACGAGACCCGGTGAAATGCAAATAAAATTTTTGCATTAAATTAATTCTACTTCTGTGATAAAATGGTACATATGAACTCATAAAAATGTTATGAGTATGGTCAATAAAATAAAGTTAGTGAACTGCATTGATATTGGTTACAACAAGGTACAGTGAAAAATGAGGGTAAAACGGTCATTTCGCAAAATTCGTCGGGATGACGGGTAAATGAAATGAACACCTGAAGCAATTGGAAGACCCACCCATAGAGTGATGGCCGGCCCATTGAGTGTAAAGAATGAGTAAATTGGCTTGATGAAGTTAAATGGGTAAGTGGGAAGATTGAAATGGAGGTGGATCTCACCATTATTTGAAAGTGAATAATTTCAACTAAATACAACAATTCCTTAAATTGGAAAATAAAATCACTAATCTCAAATTGATGGATGATTATCTTTATGTTAATTATTATTGGAAATTCAATAATATAAATTATTATTGTAGCCATTGGATAAAAACCAAGATATCTCCACCATTCATTCATGATAATGATGATATAAAAGTTAGGTTTTTCTTCTTCTTATCTCATTCTCATCTTCCAACTAAAAATTGAAGACACAAACTCTTCTCTCTCCTACACCATCCAGCCATCAATGGAGATTCATTAAGAATTCAAGAAATTTTAAGGTAATTCCTACAACCAAGCTTGAATTTCATTTTTAGTATGACTAAGAGTGTGTTGGTTGCTTGATTTGGAAAACCTAGGTTTTGAATTGAACAGAAACTTGGAACACCCATACTATTATGTTAGAGGCCGAATCTGAGGAAGATTAAAACATGAAAGTTGTATTTTTTTTACCAAAAGGGTCTTGTGAAATTCTTGATGGGTAAAGAGATATGTCACTTCAAAATGAACTGACCCGGATTTGGGGTCTGAGTAACCCGGACTGTTTGAGCTTATAAGGGATTTTATGATCAGAATTTGAACATAGTCAAAATATAAGAGTTGTAGCTACATGTATTAAGTATTCACTTGTAAAAGGAATTTTTAAAGATTTACTATGTACAAAGAGAAATCTTACTGGAACTGAAACTGGTTCTGTTTAGAGGTTGAAAGGGCAGTCTGAAATGGAATAGCTCAAAATATGAATTTAGAAACTGAATTAAGGAAAGTATAAAATATGAAAAATGATAATTGATATGTTTATAACCTCTGTGTAAAAATAAATGTAAATTAGATAGGTGTATTGAGAGATATGACCTAGAGAGTGTGATATGGTTTGGAAACTCTTGTAAGCTAGCATCATTGCTAGACTTAAGAATATATTTTATTAATTGAGCATGATAGAGACAGAATTAGAAGAAACTAAAAACTAATTAAATGATAATTGATATGTTTAGAATTAATCCACAAAATATCTTAACAAAATTTCAAGTATATTAAGAGATATAAATCTTGCTCTGTAATTGACTTTGTACTTGGATTCAAGTTGTAAACTGAAATAGAGATTCTGATTTGGAGACTATAGAGATGGAACTGAGTTAAACTCAAAACATAATAAGTGTTCTTTAATATCTCTAGTACCTTCCAGTAAAAGGAAATTGCAATTGGAGATATAAATCTTTAGTTATACTCAATATAGTGTGACAGGGTCAGTCTGCCCTATGACAAAAACATAATTGAATTGAACTGGTTGCCAAGTTTTCTATGAATTTAATTTTAAGTTTAATTTTGGATATGTTGTAAATGTGTATGTCTAGTTTTAAATATAAAAAGAATCAACTCATGTGGATTAGTAAATCTTGAGAAATGACTAAAACAAGATGACAAGGTCTGGTGTTATAACTAGACAATAAAGAAGAATGTAATATTCTACAGTTAACAACTGTATATGGAAACACTGAGTAAATGATTAATGAGAATAATGAATAATGCATTAAATATGACTATTCAACATGAATCTAATGTAAAAGAGTATTAATTTGCTATAAGGTAAATAATGAACATGACGGATTATGATATGTGTATATGTATGTGCTATTGAACGTACTGATTTGCATCGATACTGGATAATAGTATTAGAGTTGGAATTGAAATAGTCAAATTGATAAGGTGATTATATGATGTTAAGGGAGTGGTTCAACATAGAACCTAAAGGAGATAAATGTTCCGGAGATTGGGGAGTATCATTATCGATTATACTAAAAGCTTACATTATGAGTTAAGGAAGTTAAGGTGAGTACCTTGTAAACCTTATATTTCTTAAATGAAATAATTATTTGAATTATTCTTTTCAATGAGGCCTTTGGCCTATTTACTAGTAATTAAATTCTTTCTAATAAGGTCTTCGGCGTAATTATTGTTATTGAATTCTTTCATTGAAGCCTTTAGCTTGTTATTACTATTTGATTGCAAATACTAAATTGTACTCCATTTAAACACTATAAAAATATTCACCTTTAATATATCAATCTTTTCACTGGAATAAATTCTTTTCTGAACTAATGGTTCTCATTTAAAAACTCAGCGTACCTTTATCGATAAACTGTTCTCATAATTATGTTTTTTTTTTTAAGGAACCAATTGATCCATATATAAAATTCATTTGTTCCTATAATTGATCACCTCTCACTAAATCCTATGGGATTCGTTATTGTAAACTGGTTATCTTTTATTGAATCTTATAAGATTCATCATTATATATTGTTGGTTTAAAATATTGAAAAGCTTATATATTGGATCCAAAGTGATCACACTGTATTACTGAAAGCAGAAATCCCCGACTGATGTGGGTATTACATCAGACTGTGTGCACACGAGAAAAGCCTGCAGATAGGATGAACGTATCAGCCTCAGCTAGGAGGGGTGGTCCTAGCCCTGAGACCTAATCAGTCTTACGCTATATACTGTTATGAGTGAGTAAGTAATAGCTGCCACTCCATTGTTTACTGATATGAGTGAGCAAGGTATTAGCCGCCACTCTACTGTTTACACTGGGAAGCACACCGCTTCCAAGACTGTAATTTCTACTAAATATTGTTATTGAATCCTAACTGTTATTGTCCACTTTTAATGTATTCCAACTGTCATTGTTCACTGTTAATGAATCCCGACTGTCATTGTTCACTGCTATTGAAATTCTAACTGTTATTGTTCACTGTTATTGAATTTCGACCGTAATTGATGATTGTTATTGATCATCGTGTTAAATCTCGACCGTTACTAATTATTGTCACTAAATTTTGATTGTGTTGATCATCGTATTGAATTTCAATTGTCAATGATTATCATTGTTGAATCCCGATTGTATCTTCTATTGTGTTATCTTGAAATCCAAATATTGACACTCCACTACTATTGGCTATTATTACTGAATTCCGACTGTCATTCATCATTGATATTAAATCCTGCTTGTTATTGGACATCGATATTGACTCCCGACTGTGTCTTTTATACTATTAATGTAATATTCAGATATCGAATCCCGATCGTTACTGATATTTGGAAACTTGTTTCTCCTCCATTGTCTCACTGAAATCTCAATCGTTACTAGTTCATTGAAACCATGAAATTAAACCCCAACTGATATTGATCATTGAAAAGTTATCTCGCTTATACTGTTATACTTAACCATAAAGACTAACAAATTATTGTTAAGATATATTCATCTACTATTTTTTATTTATTGTAAGTACTCACTGAGCTTATCTCACACCCCTACAGTGTTTTATTTCATGATATGATATTAGATTGTATAGTATGTATGGGTTCTACTGGTTTTCGGTGGCCTTATGCCTACCCATGCCCTAGGACTGTCGCGGCTCAGAAGTTGGGCCGTGACACTATTATTACTGAATTCTGACTATCATTCATCATTGATATTAAATCTTGCTTGTTATTGGACATCGATATTGACTCCCGATTGTGTCTTTTATACTATAACTGTAATATTCAGATATCGAATTCCAATCGTTACTTATCTTTCGAAAACTTGTTTCTCCTCCATTATCTCACTGAAATCTCAATCGTTACTAGTTCATTGGAACCATGAAATTAAACCCCAACTGATATTGATCATTGAAAAGTTATATCGCCTAAACCGTTATACTTAACCTTAAAGATTGACAATTTATTGTTAATATATATTCATCTATTGTTTCTTATTTATTGTAAGTACTCACTAAGTTTATCTCACACCCCCTATAGTATTTTATTTCAGGTTCAGTAACAGAGTCAGCAAGTGAATCTCAAGTATCCATCTTCACTTAAGACTACTTTGCTGAGAGTAAGATGATTTCAAATTATTGTTGAGTCAAATCATTTTATAGCTCCATGGATTATAACAGTCTAGTATTGTAATAATTGATTTTATTGAATTCTTATGTGATTTAAGAATTGTAATATAATGACAATGATAAAGAATTTGGAGGATTGTATTGGTTTATAAAAAGCTAAAGGTATTGAAGTGTTTTATTGGAAGTGTATCTTGAATGCAGGTTATGAACTTGAAGTAATGTTATAATTGCAGCTGTTATGTTGCCAAACTGAAACTGAAAGTGTTAATTGTATTACTTTATTGATTGAGTGGGTTCTACGGGTTGTTGGTACCATTATGGTCACCCATGCCCTAGGACCATCACATCGCCTAAGATGGGATGTGACACCAGCCTCTTTAGTGTCATATTTTTTTTTGCAGTGTATCTCATGTCTCCTTGGAAAATTTATCAG
The DNA here is from genome assembly GCA_949750685.1 of Vernicia montana. Taxonomy (NCBI): domain Eukaryota; kingdom Viridiplantae; phylum Streptophyta; class Magnoliopsida; order Malpighiales; family Euphorbiaceae; genus Vernicia; species Vernicia montana. Next base: position 30,996 of record CATKHJ010244808.1, read on the forward strand.
AATTATAGCAGTCATACAAATCATCAGTCAGACCATTAAGAATAAAATTTTTGCACAGAAAGTCATTTTCTACCCAGTTCTGTAATTCCTTGGTTTGAGTTTCATCAGAATTTTCAGGTAATTGGGGTTTTTCAGTGGTGAGGACAGAAGCAACCTTTTTAGTGGTTAAAAAAAAATAACATCTTTTGTTTCCATCATTTAAAATGAAGACCCTCAAATCAAAAGGGTTTGTTAAGGTCAGAAGTAGAAGCAATAATTTCAGTGAGAGTATTCATGGCAGAAGCAATAGTCGTCTTAAAATTGTTACTGCAAGAACGAAAAATTAAAGAACAATAGTACCAGATTCTTGGGTTGAGTCGCGGACTAGGTCGCTCTCTTTAAGACGATTCGCGTCTTTGCCCAAGTTCGTGCAAGCAGTATATCAGTCCCGTCGTCTTCAGGATAAAACAGCCCATAATCTCCTATGTTACTCTTCTTCTGCACAAGAAAAAGAGCAGAAAACAAACACCCTACTTTCTATTGCTTGGGAAACTCAGATAACTCAAATAATTGATTTTTTTTTAATGATGTGTTTGAAATGAAACTATTAACTCTCTTTTATAGAAGAATTTTCAACGTGAAAGAAAATAAAAATCATAACAGTAGGAAGTAAATCATGGACCAAATATCAGGGGGGAATCAGGGGAGAGTGGGAGAAAATCGTGGAGCAAATAATCAGGGGATTTTGGGAATTGTTTACAGATATTAGATAATATAGAAATATTTATTTAAATAATTAATTAATTAATTTAAATAAATTTTCTGTAAAAAAATATTAAGCCCACCACACCATACTCGGACTCGACTCGGCATGGTTGGCCAGCACGCACGTGAGAGTGTGGTATACTCTGCCTCCTCTCTATTCCACAAAATTGGGTACCTCTTGGGGCCCAAACCCATGAGTTGAGCCTCCTCCATATAAACCTAATTAAAAGGTTGTCTCTAAATAATGTGGGACAATTGCTAGAGAAGGAAAACACAATGCACTAGTTAAGTGCATAAATTGGGCAAAAATAAAGAAAAATTCACATGGTCCAACAGAGACGAAAGATGAGGAAGGTGCGAAAATGGTAGGTAAGGATGGAGCTTAACCAAAGCTTTGCCAACGACGATAGAGCTCCGATTGCTGGTAGGTAAGGATCGAGCTAATGTATATATGGGTCTTGAAGTCCAATTTGGTGCGATGGAGGATGAAGCTGTTTTGTTTTCTATTTTCTTTTTGAATTTTGTGTTTTTTGAATTTTTTTATTTAAAAAAGGCTATTTATCCATGTGAATTTCAATAATCCACGTGGATTTGTTATTAGATTAAAAAATAAAAAAAAGTAAGGTCCATTAATACCATATTAACACCACATTAGTACATTCTGATGGTGTTAGGGTTGTGGACCCAAAATACTAACAGTGCAAAGCTAGATCTCTTTTTGTCAAAAAAAATTTCATAGACCCCAAAGTGTAAAATGGTCAAATTTTCCTTTTTTTATTTAGCAGTAAGGTAGTATTACGAACTAATTTTCGCACATCGTATTAAGTTTTCCTCTCTAGTCCAGACAAAGACAGACCATCACGCCAAGATTTTTTTTTTTTTTTTTAGGGAATAATATGAATCTTACATTTTGATCTAAGAATAAAAATATACATCAAGAAGTACTAAAATAAAATGACTTGAATTTCTTCTAATATTATTCAATTGTATTGATGGAGCATTTGAACTAGCAACTTAGTAGGAAACGTACTTTGCTTAGCGGGAATTAAACCACGAATTGATCTTCATGTCTTTAAACAAGTCCAATTGTTTGAATATTAATAATAAATTCAAAAACCAAGAAAATAAGCTCATAGATTGTAAATAGTCTAAGAGAATATATAAGATGATTTTATAAAAAAATAACAAAAACCTTCTATAAAAGAATTAGTAAATCTCATTTAATGAACAAGAAACTTCAAAAGAGAAATTAAAATTAAAACAAACAATACAGATTAACATATAAGAGAAATCTGTATTTATTGAATTAAAAAACTACTAAAAAAGATAAAGAAATCACCATCGATCAAAAGAAAAAATTAGTAGTGGCTCAAAGAAAAAACTCTAGAAAAGAACCAAATATGAAAAAAGAGAAAAGACAGTTAGGGTTTTTACTATACACACTAAGATTAAAGGATTCGTAAAATGAGAAAAAAAATCATCATTTATAGTATAACCCTAAGAATTATTGAATCTAAATCAATAAAAAAAAAGAAACAAATTCATTTATCAATCAGAATAATTTTTGAAGTTTACTCTTTCTTAACAAAGCTAAAAGCCGCCTCTCTTTTGCTTTTTTTCCTTTCTTTCTTAATAATCATTTTTCCTTCATTAATTAGATTTAGAGCCATTATCTATCATTTTCATTCTTCCTAATAATTTATTTAATTCCGCCATCGATAATTTTTTTTTTAGCAGTAAATCATAATTCCTCAAGATTTAGGGATTTAAAAAAAAAAAAAAAATTCCTCACTCTATTGTCGGTTATCATAATTTTTTACTACTAAATGACTAGATATTTTGTTTTACCTTTTTGTTTTATGTTTAATGTGGTGACTTAAGAGAAGAAAATACAAAAGTAATATAAAGCTTGAAGTCTTGAACTTCTATTGTTTCTTTATAAAGCCCTGCTATATGTACATGTATACTTGACAAGTGACTAAAACTATTTTATTTTTCAAAACAGGTATCTCTTGTTTTATGCCAAATAATCGTACAGAATATTTTTTAAAATTAATAAATTTTGACTCAATCAATAATATTAGAATTATATTTAAAATTGTGAATTCAAATTTCAATCAACACTAATTAATTAAATTATATATATGCTACAAACAACAAATAACAATATACGACACAACAAATATATATATATATATATATATATATATATATATATATATATATATATATATATATATATATATATATATATATATAACACCACTCAATAGGTGTTATGGTGTCCTGAGTGATATAATAGCCCAAAAACTTAACACGAGTTTAAAATAGAAAAATTTTTGATTTGAAAACTATTAGACCAATTTTTTTTGGTGACTTGAAAAAAGATATGTAAATGTTTGAAATGCTAATGAATAGAGTTTGAAAAAATAAGAACATATATATATATATATATATATATATATACTAGTTTTTAGAACACGTGCCTTGCACGTGGTAGGTTTTTTTTTTTTAATTTATAGATATTTTATATTATAATAAATTTTGCACGTGGTAGGTTTTTTTTTTTTAATTTATAGATATTTTATATTATAATAAATTTTAAAAACTAGTATGTATATATATATATATATATATATATATACCCAAAAAAAATGAGAGAAGAAAAATATTTAAAATAAATGATAAACTGAATAAATAAATAAAACTATCTAGGGGAGGCAAAAAAAAACTGGTTAAATTATTCTTTGTAAAATAATTGATCTTAAAAGTTTGGTTTATAGAACAAAATTTCCTTTTAGACTAATATTAAAAAAAAAAAAAATCATTGAATGCCTACTTACTTGAAAGAGACTATATATATAAGGCATAAACTTTTGCCTTTTAATGATGATTATTATTAATTTGTAATATAATTAATAACTAAAATATTTAATTTTATATAAATATACATTATAATTAACTATAATATTGCAGTGGAACCCTAGATGTTGACATGCATTTATGTATAAATTCAAGCTTTTATGATTTCATTTTGTAAATGAATTAATAGTGTATACAGTGGAACCCAATATTCTTAAAATGTTTTTCATTTTCCCATGTTAATATTTTTAGGATGTATATTACAATAATAGCACTATTTATACAATTATACTTTATGAAAAAAGTCTTCGTATTTTAGCTATTTTTAAGCAAACATTAAAAGAATTATTTAAAAAGAATTAAAAATAAATTCTTTAAGCAAACATAAAATGATTTGCAAGTGCAAATAATAGAACCTGCTAAAAAAATAAGAGAAGAAAATCATATTTTTGTTAAAGTTTTTCACTCCCATAATAGGAATTTTTACACATATATGTCAATAAAAAATTAAAAAAAAAAAAAAAAAGGAAATAAGAGTAAAATATAATTACATGTATTAAAACTTTAAAATAAAAAATTTCTAGTTAAAAAACAAAAATCAATAAATTTACAATGACAATATGAGAAATCAAAATGAATTTGCAATATTATTATTTTTAATTTTTTACTAAGTACTGTGGACATTTTCTTAAATAGCCCAAGCTAGGAGATTGGCAAAAAGAAAATTTTCAAAATGGATGTATAATTGATGTTTTCTTATTTTACAATTTCACTTGTACATCTCAAGATCATAACAACAAAGATAAAGAAAAACAAAATCGATAGTTTTAAAAGAAAAATAAGAAAAATTAGGATTTCATGTAAAAATATTACAGAGAAAAATAAGCACAACATACAACATTAAAAGTAAAATAATACAAATTTTAAAAAAAATCTATGATAAAAAAAAAAAGACTAACCTCAATTCCACAATGATTATTAAAAAGTTGAATTTAATGTTTCCTTGCTACTAAAGTTTTCTTATAAAGAATTGAACTCCTATAATCAAAAGAGGAAAATTAAGAGTCTGTTTACTCGGGGAAAATTATTTCAGTTTTCTAGAAAATTTTTCAAATGAAAATAGAAAATAAGATTTTATATTTATTTTAATTGTTTTACAAATTTTTTATCAAAAAATGGTTTTCATTATTTTAAAAGAAAACTAGAAAATAAATTTAAGATATTTTCTAAAATTTTCTTCATTAATTTTTCTAACTAAAAATATGACCACCACCACTTCTATCATTATCACCACCACCACTTCCACCACCTCCTTTGTTACCATCACTACCACCTCTACCACTGCCACCACTACCACAACCACCACCTTCACCTCCACAACCATCACCACCACCACCATTAGTTTTTACATCATAATAAACCATCACCATCATTATTATTGTTGTTAAGTGAACAAATACTCTATATTTTAAAATTGAAAATAATTTTTAAATCATATCAAATAAATAAGTTTTTCATTCATTTTTCAATTTTCTGTAAAAATTAAAATTAAAAAATGAAAACATAAAAAATTTTCAGTAAGTAAACAGGCTTTAAGAGTTTAAAATATTAAGTATACATTAATAATATTATAACTATTAATTAGCATAACTTCAATCAAACCAAGAGTCTAAAAAATATAGTTGAAGTAATTAATATTCAATAAATAATTAATACCCAATATAAAAATAAAAAAATTATAACAAATAAAAATATAAAATTAACCATAAAATAGATAAATACTTTGAAAGCCAACCAAGCTAGACACTTGGCTTAAAGTTTGTTTGTTTTTTTTTTTTTTTCTTTCAATCATTTCTCTAAGCTCTAGTATATAGATATCACTAATGTTAAATCTCCTTTTACTAATATTTTAAAAAAATACAATTGCACTTTTAAATTGTATTTCCTATTAATGTCAAAAAAAAAATTGTATTTCCTATTTTTATTATTGAAATATTTTAATGACTCATTGAATTTCTTCCCAAAAAAAATCTCTGAAATAATTATAATTCTAATGAATCCAATAATTGAGCAGCAATATCTTGAAGGAAAGAATAACTATTTATTTATTATTATCATTATTGAATTTGTTCTTTATTTTAACTTGAGGTTCAAGTAATATAGAAAATGCTATTTTAACTTTCGTGAAATGCTTAAATTAGATTTCTTAGTTCATATGATAATTATAGATGTGAGATTTTTTGAGTAATTATATGCAAATAATGTTATATATAATAAAATTTTATAAAGAAATGAGAGGGGAGTGAAAAACTTTAATGACCATAAATATCGCATGACAAGTGTTAAAAATAAAATAAAATAGTATTTGTTGTGAGAAATATGCACAACTCAAAATGAGATAACAACATGAATATATATGTCAAGATGTATGTGAGGTATTAAAGTGATGAGTTAGTACATATGTGTGGTTAAGTGGGTAACAGTTGTAATCTACTTACATAAAATTAACTGATTTGTGTTAAGCTCAACACACACTCATTTATAAGTCATTTATATATTTTGTCATTATTTGATGAGGGATTTATTTCTTAACATACCCCTCAAGTGCAACCAGGTTGGTCTGACAGACCGATTGATACTTGCTCACAAATAGACCGACTGACATCTCTTTTTTAGCTTCGGTCCAGATTGCAGGGACTTGAACATAAGTCCCAGGATATCCAGCCTGTTTAGACATAAAGCTCTGATATCATATTAAAGTCTATGAGCTCGTACACACGTGAACTTATGAGTGGGTAAATATTGAAATCCACTTGTACAAAACCAATTGACTTATACTAGGTCCAACACCTACTCATTTGTAAGTCCTTTATATATTTTGTTATTATTCGACGTGGGATTCATTTCCTAACACACCCCCTTAAGTTCAACCAAATTGGCCCCACAAACCAATTGACACCTGCTCACAAATGGACTGGCTAGCATCTCTTCTTCAGTTTCGGTCCAGACTGTAGGGGTTTAAACATGAGTCCTAGGATCCAGCCTATTTGGGCATGAAACTTTGATACTATTAAAGTTCATGGGCTCGTACACACGTTAGCTTATAAGTGGGCAAGTGTTGGAATCTACTTGCATAAAATCAATTAACTTGTGTTAGATCCAATACACACTCATTTATAAGTTCTTTATATATTTTATCATTATTCGATGTGGGATTCATTTCCTAACATCAAATATAACTTGCTACTATAGTAATTTTGCCCTCCTAAGTTTCTGTAATACCCCAACTTCCTATTGGTCTTATATACGAAGAGTATGGATGAGTAGTGTATGTTAAGTGCCATGTTATGGGATTCCATATGAATTTTTCGCATGGTAAGTCAAGGGAATTCTAAGTTTTATGAGGGATTTGATTTTGAAATACAAAAATTCTGTAATATCCAAGTTCATATAGACTTCCTATTGATCATGAGAATGAGTTATGTGTTAAATATCATGTGCATGTACAAGTTACAAGTTGTATGTTATGAGTTTACATGAGTTATGTGTTGGGTTTTGGACTTGTGACTTGCAATTTTTCTAAGTTTGCTGGTATCAGTAGGTAACGCCAGTTACTATTGAAGTCACGGTAGTGAATGGTGAGTAACTGTAGTGAATGAGAAATGGAATTTCAGGCAGTAGCTACTAGATTGAATGCAAGAGATGATCTAGAATCATAGAAACCCTAATATAAGTAAACCCTAAAATCAAGATTATTTGTGATGGTTAATAGAAAATTGTTAGTTAGGAGTAAGAATTGAGAAATTATGGTTAGAATTGAAGAACCCAAGTTATGTGATTAAAGTTATATGAAGTATAATTAATATGTGATTTGGAAATTCATGTGTAGGCAAGTAAACCAAGGAAATGATGAGTTATATGCATGGTAAAGGTGATACGAGCTTAATTGGAAGGATTTAACAAGCAAAGGTAAGTAGAAAATATACTATCATATTTGTATTTGAATCCTAAAAGCTTATAATGCCTTCTTTCATTATAAATGCTACCAAAAGTATATTTTATTATAACATATGGTAATTCATATTGATTCGTGAATTACATTGATATTGCTATCCATTCATGAGAAGTCTTTGTGCTTATTCAAACTCTTTTAGACCATATGTCATTATGTGAATTAAGTCTATGTGTATATTTCATAAAATATGTGAAATATTGTTAATTGTTCACCCAACTCTTAATGATTCTATTAATCAATCATTTGAACTATGAGTATTTGAAATTCATGTGTAAAGACCCATTGTATTCTCTATCCAAGAATATTAATAATCCCTCCATGAGAAATATTTGTGGTTTCCTTAAAAGTTTGTAAGTCTATATACATGTTATAAGATAATGTGTATAAGTATAAGCTTATGTATAAGTATATGTGTATATATATGTCTATTGCTAAAAGTACCATGAGATAGTACCATGAGTTGAAAACCATTGGTAAAAACTATGTGAACCCTATAAATATTAATATTGTTTTATGAGACCGTTTGAACTATTTGAATAATTTGAACCTTTTGAACCATGAGAACCTATATGCTTGAAACATAGATCGCTTTATGTATAAAAATGAGAATTATTGGCTGTGTATATAAGTTTATGGGAGTATCCTCACATGAGAGCCTCTGCTTCGGGTATGCTAAAAATAATGCCTCTGCTTCAAACTTATGGAAGCTTTATGCTTTGGGTATGCTATAATGCCTCTGCCCCAACATGTGTAATGATCTCTGTTAAACCTAAATGATGAGCCACGAGTACTTTCTTTTATTGATACCAATCCAATTGATGGTAAAATCCATGAGTATATAACCTATTTGATAATGAGTATTACATCGATGTGTAAGCCAATTTATTCTTAAACCTATATGTTCATGAACTATTTGATTTCTAAACCTAATTACCGATATGTCATTGACCTAGACATTTATGGTATATATGTATATATGTTATCCAAAGTTATTTGATTTAAAGTATACAAATTCCACTTGTATATATGCATGTCTCTTTGATACTAAATCTTTTGTATATGATATTTTTTGATTCCAATATTTCTTTTGTGTGTGTGTGTGTGTGTGTATATATATATATATATATATATATATATATATATATATATATGAATTATTGATTCTATAAATTATGTGAATATAAGCATTTGATTCTAAGATTTCTTTGTATATGTATATCCAAAAAGTACAGTTGTATAAGATTTGTTAAACTCCCAAGTTCAATATATTCCAAATCCTATGTGTATTTCTATATGATTTCTCCAAAACTTACATGTATAAGAACTATTATATTTTTCATACCTAATTGATCTCAAAGTATACTTGTATATGATACCATTGACTTCCTATACTCTATAGATCTAAATATTATTTGAATATGATCCAAATGATCTCAAGTTCTTTCCATGTAAGGATTCATTTGAATATGATTCCTCTAATACCTACTTCTTTTTGTATATGTTACATTGATTCTATATGTATATATATTCGATCTATGTGATACCAAAGTTATTTGTACTTAAACTACCGTAACTAAAGATCATTCGTACACGATCCTTAATCCAAGAGTCTTATGAAAATATAATCATATGAATATAAAATCTAAGTATTCATGTGTTGTGAGTTATAAGTAATCACGAGTACCATAATGTATTTGACTCTAAATATATGAGTTCAAGTTCCAAAGATTGTTTCATAGTTAAATCCTTAAATATTAAAGTTCATTTGTTAATATCAATCTTATATTCTTTATTTCACGAATATAAGTATGAGCCAAGTGATAAGAAAATATGAACCATCTTTGAAATACTTAGCCTCACAAGTATAGTAGTATATTCTTTACTCATTGAGATTTCTCATTAGTTGTTATTAAATGTTTTTCAAGGAAACAATATAGTAAGCAAGTGGTTCCTCAAGCATTATTCTCCACTTGAGGAAATTCTTATTAAAGAAAAGTTCAATTTGATATGTGTATATATATTTTTATATGTTAAAGATGTTTTAGTAAACTCCATGGGTGTTAAAAGATTATTGTAGTTGATATGTATTTAGTAAGTGTTAATAAAAAGAAGAATTTGTATAAGTTAACTGGTATATGCTATGATGCTATTGATGAGTATGTGATGAGCATGTGATAACAAGTTCTAATCTTGAGATATGATATGATATTTATGGTTTAGTTGCATGATGCCATATTGGATTCAAAGTAGGTATGAGTTCTATGGATTTTCAATAGCCTTATGCCTACCCATGCCCTAGAATTGTCGCAATCCCAAAGTTGAAATGTGACAGTTTTTGATAAACTTAAAGACAAATAATTTGTAAAATAATGATTATTTTCCATGTCTCTCTTCTGTATAAGACTAGCCTATATATATACAATAGAAGTATAAAATAAGGAAAATTACAAGATTATAGAAAGTAAAAAAGGAGTAAACATAACCCATGATCTGTGCCTACAGATTGATATGACAAGCACTAATATAGGCTAAAATCCCGTGATACTTTACACCCTCCCTCAAATTAATGCTAGGTGTCAACAAGCATTAATTTGTCAATCAAGTACTTATGGTGAGCATGTGTCATAGATTTGGTTAAGAGGTCGGCAATTTGGTTTTGAGACGGTACATGATGAAGTTGGAGAGTTTGATCTTGTATAAGTTCACAACTGTAATGACAATCGACTTCAATATGTTTTGTGCGTTCATAATGCACAGGATTTGTATCGATGTGAATAGTACTTATATTATCTACATGAAGAGATGTATGCTGGTTTCATGAGACACCAAGATCCATGAGAAGATGACGAAGCCAAATAACTTCTGAACTGACTGAAGACATAGATCGATATTCTACTTTAATAGATGATTTAGCAACCCAATATTGCTTTTTGCATTTTCATGTAATAGGAGTTGAATCCAAGAAAACACACCAACCTGCAGTGGAACGCCTTGTATCGAGACAACCTGCATAATCAGCATCTGCAAAAGCCACAAGATGTAAAGAAGAAGTTGAAGGAAAAAATAACCTCGTCTTGTTGTGCCTTTAAGGTATCGAATGATACGATGAAGAGCTGTTAATGTAACACCCCAAGATTTTTCTGACATAGAAACCTAGAAAATAGAAAATTAGGAATCCAAGAAGTTATAAGGAGCGCGTTTAAGGGAATCAGGTTAGTGTACGCATTATCGATAGAATAACGACTTTCAGGATTTTTTGGAAATTTTAATTTAAGTAAAATTATTAAATAACTACCTAAAAATAATATTAGAATCCTAAATTTGAGACTAAAAATAATTTTAGACTAAAACTAAAAAGTGTAGTAAAATTGCACTCAAAAAGGGCAAAAAGGTATTTTTCTTTAAAAAGATAATTATTACATTTTGAATAAGTAAAAAAATAAAAAATTAAATTAAATTAAATAGCATGTTTCAAGGGGCTGGACATGGGAAGGAAGGAAAACAATGGTAGATAAATTGCCAAAATTTCATGTAATAAAATTAAAGAAAAAGAAAAGGAAAAATATAAGTAAGTAAGATGAGAAGATAAGCTTATCTTTTTTGTTAACTTCTCAAAAAATCATCTAGGGAAAGGAAGAGAGAAAGAAAGAAAGAGTAAGGAAAAATAAGAAGAAGAAGGTAAGATTATGAATTAACCTAGTTCTTTTCATCTATTTATATATATGTGTGTGTTGTGTGATGATTGTGTGATTGAATTATTAGTGTTGATTATGTTGATTGAATTGTGGTGGAGGAATGAGATTTAAAAATTGAAAAAATATGAATTGATAAGTGAAAAAGACATAACTGAGGTAGTTTTGGTGAAAATGAGTAAGAAATGAAAGAATTAGATGAAGGAAGCAAGAAACTAAAGTAGACAGATTTGAGGGTTTGGAAGTGCTGAAAATTGATGGGAAAAATTGAACTCCAAGGAGCACGAATTTGAGGAAAGTCAAAATATCAAAATTGTATCTTGATGTCTGTATTTTATTTCCCTATAAGAAAATTTAAACTAATTCTTGTTATTTTTAGAGATATGGGAATGAGAAGGAAATTGCTTCCTGCAGACTACCCTAAAATTTCAGAACGTTTAAGGCCAATCTTATGTTTATCCATGCCCTATGACCGTTGCATTCCAAAAGTGGGATGTGATAAAGTTGGTATCAGAGCCTAAGTAATATACATATACATCTTGTAGTATTAAGTGGTATCATGAAGTTTGGGGTCCCTCTTTGTCATTTTGTCTATCACTAGGATTAAATTTGCGAAGTTCATATAAAATTTGATATTCCTGTGTATATATGGATCATATATGTATTAAATTATTTGTAATTAACATGTTAACGGTTTGTGTAGATGTCAGCATCATCATATAGGGAGGCTCACTCGGATGATCAGGTTTTCGAGGTAGCTTCATGTAATGTAGAGTATCCATCGGAAGAGGATCCTAATCTACTAGTGAATATAGACCTTAGGATGAGAGTGTTAGCATTTGAGGCTCAGGTCACTGTCTTGGAGTAGAGACTTTGGGATCTTCAGAGCATAGTTACACAGATGAGGGGGATAACATTTAGAGGCTTAAGGTTAAGACGAACTGCCAGGAAGAGAGTGCCTATACCTGGTATTCGCAGACCAGTTAGGGAGTATCTGAGACACGTGTGCACGGTGAAAATCAACCAACATTCATTGTGTCGTCCCTGTGATGGATCTGTGGCATTTCAATATCCTCTGCTTCTTGGTCAAGTTTATCTTATTAGTTTAATATGTTCCAACTTATTAGATCTCAAATGGGGAAAGACTTTTAGTTCTATTTTGATTAAGTGTAATGTAAAAGTATTAAAAGTCTTTACATTTAGGTTGTATATAATATCAATTTAATGCAATTTTATTGTTGTTAAAAAAAAAAACTAAAGATATTTACCAAAATGCATATATATATATATATATAGCATTTTTTTTTCATTTAATAAGACTATAAAAATATATGTTTGGATTTATATTTATTTTTTTCTCATTTATTGTTGAATATTAAGAAAATTAAAAAATAATAAATTGTGGTGGCCACCCTACAATCATGAACAATTAGTAATAGTGGGTGAACTGCTGGAAATATCATATGTGTTTATGTTATTCCTTTATAGGTTTTTATTTTTTTTTAATTTTTTTAATTTTTTATTATAATGAATTTATCAAAGTTTGAAAATATTTGTCATTTTTTTTAAAAAAATTATTCTTACAAAACGGTTAAATTTTCCCTTTGATATGAAAATATTTTTCACTTACAATTTTTTTCTAAGAGCTCTAAATGTCAAAAAGAATTAAAAAAAAATCCCATAAATAAATGGAGCTTTAATTAATATGTGTTAGAAAAGTCTCATATTGAAAGTGAATGAAAAATATTCAAGGCTTATATGTGGTGAGGACTAATTACTTAAATTGTTAGTTTTAATCATTTTAATTATAGTTGGCCAAATATTCTTCTATACTCATTATTATTAATTGTTCTACACTCTACTCATTTATTTTTGAATTTAACTCCTAAAATAAAAAATTAATATGATATTAGAACTGAGAGAGTATTTCAAATGTCAACTGAGTGTTAGAAAAAGTCTCACATTAAAAGTGGATGAAAAATATCTAGTCATTTTAATTATAATTAACTCAATATCTCTCTAAACTCATTTTTATTAATTAGTCTATAATCTATTCATTTATCTTTGAATTTCATGTAATGTGACACCTTGAACCCTCAAATGTATAAAAGAGTATTTATTTCATTATAAAGGATAATTTCATAATTTTAAATAAAAAGTTTGAATATGGAGTGTTATAATAAATGAGGGAAAAGCCACAAGGGTCACCTATTCACAAAGGCTTTTTTAAATGAATTATAGACCAATTTCCATATATATATATATATATATATATATATATAGTTTACAAGTATGGTTTAAATTTAAAAAGTATTAAATTTATAAAAAATTTTGATCTATTTAATACGTAATTTATTTTTAAAATTGATATTCGCAATTCAACCCATGAACATATATTATAAATAATTTTTTAAATTGCTGATATGTCAAAAAGAATCAACCATATTTTTTTTTGGCTAATGAATTTTTGAAGGGTGGTTTAACCAGCAACTTGGAACCCGTGCATGCTCATGTTTTTGTTTACTAAAATCTATTTTTTATTTACATTAATAATAAAATATTATTATTTATTAATTTGATTTATAAAATATAATTACAGTTAAATTTTAAAATTAAGATATATTTAATGAAAAAAAAATATAGATTAAACTTGAAAATCACACCCATCTTTTTTTTTTTTAATTATTCTTTTACCATATGAATTTTTGATGTATGGGTATTCGCTAAATGCCATATTTGATTTTAGAACACAAGTAAATCAGCCCACTTGCCCAAATATCGGGAAGTCAGGTACCAACTAAACATGGAAATGCAAGTTGCGACCCGGATATTGAGGTACAGCTCAACCCAATTAACTACTTGTTTAAGTCACTAAATTTTTTAATTAATTAATTTATCTCCTTCTTCTTCTTCTTCTTTTATTTGTTCTAATCCTCATACTAGTGCCCATAGATTTAGATCGCAGTCGCAGTTACTTTCGTGATCGTAGTCGCGTGTAATGGTATCGAGATCATCACGGCCATAACGTAACGATAACGACCAATGTTACGTAATTTTTTTACAAAAAATTACAAAATGAGAAATATTGATATAAATTATTAAATCTAAAAGTTATAACTAATTAATAAGCATAATACTCTTAAAATAAATACTCAATATGTATAATTTTTTACCAAAATTAATAATTTAGAGAATACTTTGCGTATTCTCTAAATCTATAATAGAAAATCTGCCAAAATTAATGTAACAGCCGTTACCGTTATGTAACGGCCATTAAGACTGCATTTTTTTTTTGTCCGTTCTTTCACGACTGTAACGGTAACGGAAGGCCAAATTTTCGTTACGTAACGGCCATTTTTTAAAACCATGCAAGTGGCGGACTCATAATTTAAATTTAAGAGGCAAACGTATATTCTTCTGAACAAAATATTAAACTTTTAATTAAGTTAAGATAATTTTGAGATCTAAAATTAAAAATATTTATGAGTGACATAAAAATACATATATCATGAATAAAAATAAAAAATTTGGAGATTAAATTAGTGGATCAACTAATTTAATCTCCAGCTAATTTAACCTTGATAACTATTGTTATAAATGAATTCAATCAAAGATAAGTGCAACCCAGATACTGAGGTACAGCTCAATCCAAATAACCACTTGTTTAAGTCACTAAATTTTTTAATTAATTAATTTATCTCCTTCTTTTTTTTTTTTTTATTTATTTGATATGATCCTGATTGGGACTCGAATTGAGACTAATGGCAAACTCAGAATTTAGATTTAAGAGGCAAAAGTATATTCTTGTGAATAAATGTTCAAAATTTTAATGGGATTAAGGTCATTTTGAGGTCTAAAATTGAAAATATTTATGAATAACATATATAAAAATGCATATATCATAAATGAAAATTTAAAAGTTTGGAGATTAAAATGAAAATTATTTGTATATGGGATAAAAAAAAATGAATATAAAATTGAAATATTCAAACAAGTTTGCGGGCAAAGATAAAATTTTAAAAGTTTGGGAGGGTAAAATAGAGACAAAATTATAAATATAAATAAATAAATATAAATTTTTAAAAATTTAAAAAGTTTGGTGGCTGCAACCTTTGCATGTTATTCTCTAAATTAGGAGGGGCCACGGTTCCTAAACCGCCGGTTCTAGTTCAATAACCAGTGTTTTAGATTCAATAAAATATGAAACTAGATCGGAATCGATTAAGAGAAAGTTTTGATTTCAGTTATGATTTTTCATGATTCAAGGAAAAATTTTCAAATGATCGTTGCATGCAACGGTCATACTGTCTCCCCCCATTTATTTTTTATTTTAATTTTTCGATTCCATAAAAAAAGAAATCAGACCATAACCAACTCCTTTAAAATTTCAAACTAGTTCTACCTTGATTTCGAGTTTGACCAATTTTAGTTCGGGTTTAGCCAGTTCAAAACTGATCCATGGCCATTCCTACCTTAGCCAATAATTGAGACCTTTTAGCCCATATGAATAATTCAATACCATTAAATCAAATACTCGTTAATATTTCTCTTCTTTTTATATTTATTAATTATTATTTTTATTGGATCTGTTAATTACTTTGGATTATTTCTTAAATCTAAGTTGACCCATTTTGCTTAAATAACATCTAAAATTCTAACCTGTTCCACTGGTATTCCGGGTCAATGTCGATTTGGATTTTCAAAATTGTCCCTAATTATTCTTCTATATATGCCACCTTCAAGGTATCAGAAGCAAAAATATCTATGATTTAAGAAATGCATTAATTGAACTCCTTTGTTATAATTTGGCCAAAAAAAAAAACTCCTTTGTTATAAAAAACAATTGTAATTTATTATTAATTACTAATATAATTAGTTAATTAAACGTTTATATAATACAACGATTATTATTCGGATGTTGATACATTTTTTCTTTTTGAGAAATCCCAATTAAAATAGAGTATTATTACAATTTTTTTTGATAAATTTAAATATTCATTAATTGGTAAAATATAACAATCCAGAATTATTAAACCTTACAATATTATAATTTCTTAAAACTAATATCAAAACAAACTAGAAATACAAATAAATATAGCAACAATCTCAATTTGAGATATTAGATTGTACATGAGAGCAAATAATAGTCATTTTTCGACTCTTCTAATATTATTTTTGCGAATTTGATATGAATACTAATAAATATAGATTTGATGCAAAAAATAAAGTTTATAATTTTAATTGAACTATCGACCAAATAATAAACCAATGGAAAAAGAAAGATCCACAATAAATGGGATAAAAAAATAAATAAACAAACCATCAAAAGGGAAATAAACATTAAAAAAAATCAGATCTATTAAAAAAAAGAATAAATCTAAATATTATTGAATAATAAAATTAAAATTAGAACAAAAATTAAAAGAGAATGGTCCATCGTCAGTCTTAAAAAAATTGACCGTGACCCAAAAAATAATGAGAAAGAAAAAATTTTAGAGAGAAAAAAGAGCTTCTCTCTCTAAAATCCTAGAAAAAAAGAGCCGCAGTGAGTATTATTACAATTTTGGAGTTAAAATCATATACAATAATGATCAAAAACAATTATAGAGTTATTAGTTCCTAGCTTAGTTAGCAAAATGAATTTATTTTTCATTTTATTGACGAAAATTTAATTTTTGTGACTAGCATATATGAATAGATTGAATATAAAAATAAATTTCGTAATTCATTCAATAAAAGAAGATTAAATTTCGATAAATATATAAAAACCAATATACCTTAATTAAAACACCCTAAATAAGTATAACATTTTATATCGCTCTCTACCCTCTTCTTCTTCTTCTTCTTCTTTTTTTTTTTTTTTTTTTTTTTTTTGCCCTTTAAAGAATACAAAATGAAGAACATAAATAATTAAATTATTGAACTCTCTTAACTTATTCACTTACTGTTGAATAATTTATTGGGAAAAAAGTTAATCATTTTGGTTTGATACTTTTTTTTTTCCCCAATAAATTATAGTTCATTAAAATGACAAAAAGCCCATCATAATACAGGGTACTTGACACATAATTGGCCATATCAGGTCCAAAAAAAAGAAACTACCCACTAAAGGAGTTACAACAATAGGCTTGAAGCCCCAATCAACAGGCTCAATGGCCTTTAAAACATAAAAATTATAAATATACCCCTGATATACCCTTCTCCTTCCAGAACCATATGAGACCCTTGCATCCAGGTCTGTCATCGCCTGCACCGAGGCGAGGAAGAGAGAAATCAGGCATATCAGGCCTGATTCATGACCGGAAAGAAGTACCAAGTCATTATGAGGGTTAATCAAACCCTATCTTTGAACACAACTATAGAAACAGGGCCAAAAAAGGCCTTCATTGACGATCTGTAACCAGATCTGTAACCTCCAGTAGCTCAGAAGCCAAGGGCCAACCAACCAAAAAGGAAAAACAAACGTGCCGCCCCTAAAAGCATGATCGGTGTCTAAAGGAACACCCTTAGAGCATTGGAGGGAGAAGGAAGCCAAGCATGGCTCGGCAAAGCAAACGGCCAGCAAAAACACAAACAGATCTTCATATTGAAGAGAGAAAAAATTGAGATCGCCGATAGCAAAAGAAGAAGCACCGAAGGCCCAAGATAGAGGTTTATTAGATCCTAAGGGAAATGATAAATAAACAGAGAAATGAAAAAGAATATGGGTACTCCCATCGGTGGCCATCACCACCGATAATTTTCCAAATCGGAAAACCCAGCGAAGGGAGCTCAAGCTCAGAGAGAGGAAGAGACAGAGAGAGTGAGTGAGATTGTAATGATGATTGAATGCATATTAGAGTATTATAGATTGTATTTTTTTATTATTATTTAGCAGTAAGATGATATCACATGTCAGTCTTCACGCATTATAATAAGTGCATTTATTTGATTCAGTTAAAGGTAAATCATCCATACCGAAATTATGAGATTTGTAAATGAGGAAAAATTTTTATTTATGGTCTGGTCCAAATAATTAAACCCAAGTCAATAAGAAAAAGAGCAAACTCCCTTACCAACCAAACTAATACATGGAATTATTAAAGATTGTATATAATAATTAATTAATAATAATTTTTTTTAATAATTCTCATTAAACTAATAAATAATATTTATGTTTTAATAATAAACCAGGCTAGAACTCACATCTTTAAATTCTCAACTTTATTATAGACCCACTTTCCCTGTTCTATGAATAAGAAATTCATATACCACTTTCCCCTCTCTTTGTTTTCTTTTTTTCCAAAATTAATTAAAATTAATTTCCACCCCTAACCCCAATTATAATTAAAAAAAAAAAAGTCATAATCTGTATCTACCAAAAATTGAAAATTAATTAAAATAATTAAGAGATGTAATCCTACTTTTCGAGACGTGAACGCAATGTAAGGTGTGAATCAATGAATCTGCCAAATAGGACCAAACAGAAAGATTATTATTTAACAAAACAAAAAGAAATAAACAAAATCTTTGCCTGAAAATATTTTTTAATTAAAAGTATATTATCACAGTAGATTGTAATTATTCTTTTCCCCACAAAATTTAATTAATTAATTAATTGAGTTGTCCTTATCAAATGTTTAGCTGTCCTTATCAAATGTTTAATTACAATATATATATATATATATTGAAAATATAATAAATTATAGAAACAGTATTATAATAAATTAAAATAAACTATACAGTAAAAGATACATTTGAAAATTCTAAGTTCAAGAGAGAGCCAACCTGTCAATGATGACCACATACCTATCTTCACTTGTCAAATTATTGACTCTTCAAAGTCAAAGATACCAATTCTGTGATCTTAAATTATATAATTCAAAATAATAATAATAATAATAATAATAAAAACTCATGAATTTCAATATGCTGATGATATCTTTTTGAATTTTTTTTCAGTCGCTATAATCAAATTGTACACTCAATTAAGTCCAAAACAAATCAAATCCATCTTTTATTGAGAAAGAGAGACTCATGCTTCAATGAGAACAATAGAGTTTCAAGGGTTTTGATCATCAACTTTGAATTTGTCAAATAAATTAGTAAATAAATACAAGACAATGAAATGAAATGAAAAATTTTATATATAGCCACATTGGTGAATTTGGTTGGTTACTGGGTATGTTTGGTAACAGAATTTGTTTTTCTACTTATTCATTAAAATTCGATTTTTAGGATTAGTATTAAAAAAGTAATTTCTGAATAAACGGATCGAATGTACGGATGCCTATTAAATTTATTTTAAAATAAGATTTAATCTCATTTAACACTTAAATTAATCTGAAAATAATTTTAACTGTATGGATAAAAAAACATATTTTATATACATGATAATAAAAATGAAATGAATTTTTATATATGTATTGTCACTAATTATTTTATGGGATAAAAAAAAGTCCAAAATTGAAAATTCTCATACTCATTTATAATATCTATTTTTGTTATAAACATAAACTTAATATATTTAAATAAAATTCTTAATAGAAAAGAGATCATAGAAGTAATTAAGAGAAGAAGATTAATTACATTAATTACTTAGGAAAACATAATTACCTTAAAATTTGTTTTTTAATTATTTTAAGCAATATAAAGCAAATGTTCATATGCATTAATATTATACTCCCTCCGTCCCAAATTGATAGACAAACTTTTTATAATGGGTGTCTCAAATTATAAGCACATTTCCATTTTAGAAGAATAGTTTAGATAGTATTTTACTAAAATATTCTTATTTATTTAACATTAGTATTAATAAACTCATTATTTAAATTAGTTGTATTTATATTTTCAAAAATATATTAATTAATATTCACTAATACAAGAGTTGAGTTCTAATAAATTAATCTTTTTGAATTATGAGTTACTGCAATAGTACTTTTGGAAAAAAAATTTAAAATTAATGATTTTAATTAAATTAACCTCTAATTTTTAATTCATGTGAAAAGTTAATTGTACCTATCAATTTGGGACGAAGGAAGTAGTAGATAATACATCATTATATAGTCCTTAAAATTTGTTTTTTTAATTATTTTAAGTAGAAAATACATAATTAATTATTTTAAGAGATGGATAATTATTGAAGACAAAAAACAAAAAATTTCACAAGTTGAAAGAAAAAACTACAAGAAAAGCGAAAAGGCAAAGGGCCGTATCTTTGAATTCTCGATAACAGATGATGAGACCGTCTTTGTTGACTCCAATTAAATAGTTCTTTTACTTTTATTTATTTATCTATTTTTCACAGATATACAAGTAATACTATACAATTCAATATTCTTATATTAATTTATTGTCCCAATTGATGTGTCATCATTATATTAAAAAATATTTTATATAATATAATTTTTTAAATGAAAACGTGACAAATAAGATAATAACACATCAATTATGGTACAAAAGTATTGAGTTATATAGTATTTTCGGATATATATATATATATTGCAAGATATTTTAATTTGATTATGTTCACATAGATATATAATCAAATGATGAAAAAGGAAAAGTAGGAAAATATTTTTTTACCTTTGGCGAAAAAAAAAATATATTTTTTTAGTAAATAAATTATTATATCATGCACTTTGAATTTTGAAACAAATATAAAGTTGTTATTAACGAGTTTGAATTTTTGTAAGAATTAAATTTATTAAAAATAAAATTTAACAAATTTCATCATGTAACTCACCAAACTAGTGACTCTATTGCGTGAAAAAATAAAATTAAAACAACTAAATTGTGTCTTATTATGAGACAAGAAATCATGCAAAAAGTGCATTCATTAGAACCTTAGCCTAAAGAAGAGCCAAAACCAAGGAGATTGGTTTTATATTGTCTAAAATGGAAAATGTCCAAAAGAAACTATTATTATCATGCAGATTTGGAGAGTACTATTACCCATCAAAGGCAATTCACTTGCATGGTTCAAGATTTTTTTTTCTTTTTTTTTAGCATTGAGAAATGAGGAATCGATTCTGAATTTATTGTTCAGGAAAATATGCACTTACAGTTAGACTATATTTCGGTGTACATGATCTAAGATTTATCTAATGTCAATTCAGAGAAAGAAAAAGGAATTTGTTATTATTTTTATTTTTATTTGGTAACACACATGAAAATTATTAATATATTTCAGAATCATCTTAATTATGATAAGAAATGATAAATATTAATATAAAAAAATTGCTAAATAAATAGTATTTCGATGTGTTATTTCTTGTGCTTAAATTAATTACTAATTAATATTTTAATTTACTGATAAGATGAGATTATTTTATAAGTGAACACTAAACTTAAATTTCACTAATAATAAAATCTCTCTTTTTAATACTAAAAGAAACATTATTTATAACTAATTATATTATTTTTTTTAGCATTAGAGGAAGATAATTCAAATTTAGATTTATTATTCAAGTGACACACATATATTTATTATAGATTATGTCTAAGTATATATAACTTATTTATAATTATAAATAATTATAGTTATTATTTATAATTATAATTATATTGTTGTTGTAGGAAAACACAAGTCAAGAATTAATAAATGCTAATCTACGTGTGGAATAACATCAAATGAGAAACAATGAAATGTTGCCAACATGGATAGCGATGGCTAATTGCACTACAAATATTAAAATTAACAAAACTAGTTTAACATTAATACTTAGTGTTAAAATTAATAATTAACGGCATATTAATAGTGATGTCAAATATTTATAAAAGTGTTATAAAAGACTTTTAATTATGGAGTTTTATACACCAAATGATAATGCTGCTAATTTTTATTAACATCAAATTTTTTTATTTTTAACAACATCATCCATATATAGTTAAAGGGGATTATTTTTAATAGTATTGCCATGAAATCTTATTAGATTAAGACTTTATTTATATATAAATCACTAATATTATAATTTAAGGACCACAAGGTCATTACCAAATGCCATGTAATTGATATTTGGAGGTGAACAATTTAACTTGAAACACCTACTTACGTATACTTGGAAAAATAGTCACAACTGTACATTCGATTCCCTTTCAATTTAAATTAATTGGTTATTATTCAATTGAACTCTATATAAACCTGCCATTATAATTTCGGGTTACATGAAATATCATCTATCGGTCTTAGGATTTAGTCTGTTTGGGTATAAAATTCTGATTAAAAATATGAAGCTCAAATATTATATTAAAGTCTATAAACTCGTACATAAATAAGCAAATATTAAAATTCACTTACTCAAAATCAATAAATTCGTGCTAAATTCAATACCCATTTACTTATAAATGCTTTATATATTTTATCATTATTCATGTGAGATATTTTTTTCAACAATACTATAACTTTCTTCTCTTGTAATAACATAAAAATGATACAAACAATGACCACTAATCATAAAATAAGTATTAGTTAGAGGAGTGAATAATCTTTTAAAGAATTTATAGTTATTTTTGAAAAAGTCAATTAGATGTGATCTGATTGATATTCTCGTATCTTTTAAAAGTGTGAGAAATGAGAAATCTCATATTTGAGTCTCGCAAACCACAAAATATTATCATAAATTAGGTGAGAGATGTTAAATGGAAGGACTACTTCTATTGCGTAGCTTATAATATTATTTAAGCTTATTGAACCTCATAATATATTAAAAAAAAATTATTTTTGAAGAAATAATAATAAAAATTGAAATTGAAATGATATGTAATATGCAAAAATTATCTAAATTTGACTCAAAAATCTTTTTTGATAGTCAACTAATTAATACATATATCTCAATCTATTCAAAATCTAAAGTGATCAGACAAAAACCCATCCACAAAATGATGATACTTGAAGTGATCCAAACCTACCCAATCCGACATATTATTTATATATCTAATTAATTCTAAAATTAATTAATTAAATAAAATTCTTAAATTATTTATCAAGGAAATTTTTTTTTTTTCTAAAATGCGTTGAAAAGGAATAAAATGAAAATTAAGAAAATTGATTCTTGAAGAAATTAACAATAGAAAAATATATGTTATTTTCTTAGTAAGAAAATAACATATATACATTTCTTGAGAGATCATTATAAAAGTATAACCAAATTTATAAAATTTCTCTCCAAAATAAACACTCTCTCTTTTGACTATCCTTCAATAATTGAAAGAAACATTTGCATTTATATACTCTAATAAGAAAGATAATATTCAACAAATTTCAAAAAATTGACCTCATCCTATATATGTGCATGTATACCAAAATTTAAAATAAAGATTTGCTCATAATATTTTAGACTAAGACATCACCATTAAAAGTTTTGAATTCACTTTCATAAATTTAGGCATTTCTTTAAATAAATAGGTTATTTTCCATATTGTATTGATCCATGTGTCAAACAATATATATAAAATTGGATTAAATCATAAAAATTAAAATACGTAAATATATTATATATTTTTACGAGAGAGATCAAATACAAAATTAAACATCAAAAAGTTAAAACGGACAATAATATGAATATAAGTCGAACTTAAATCCTCTCAAATTTTATGATATCAACTTTGATTTTACCATTATATCAAAATTTTCATTAAAAAATAAATAAAAGTAAATGACAAAAATACATTAGTTGTTTATTTGTCTTTATTAGAAAGCCTTGAGTTGTTTAATGGACGCAATGAAAAAGCTAAGATTGTCCTTGTTTGCAAGAGGATAGAGAGTTGATACAATGATACTCCACCATACTCTATGATGGAGGGAGGGACCAAGAGGGACTATGATTTTTTTAATTTTTAAAATATAAAATTTTTTAAATATAAAATTATTAAAATTTAGTTATATATTGTATTTGATTCTCTTATTTCAGGTAATTTTTTTTAAATATATAAAAATTGACTTAATTATATATATCAATTTAATATAAATTATAATTTAAAAAATTTGATTCTATAAAAATTTTTTTTTGACTCCGATACTATACTCATAAGCATAATTTTTGGCCTTATTCACATTTTCCGACCGATAAAACTTCAAATTATATACGTACTATGCACCATTCTCAATAAAATATATATCTCACACATATGCATGCACAACGTGTATACAAGTATGAAATATATATATTCTTTTATATTTCCCAGCGATTGGTAAGTTGTAAAAACTGATATCTTAATCTAATAATAAAATAAGAGTACTTTAAAAGTGAATGCCCAATTGGAATATCACCAAATCGATTTTGTTTTTATAA
This sequence comes from Vernicia montana, assembly GCA_949750685.1. Classification (NCBI taxonomy): domain Eukaryota; kingdom Viridiplantae; phylum Streptophyta; class Magnoliopsida; order Malpighiales; family Euphorbiaceae; genus Vernicia; species Vernicia montana. Next base: position 55,580 of record CATKHJ010244808.1, read on the forward strand.
TTTAAAAAATTTTGTTAAACGAAGAACTAAGAAGAAAAAAGTGATAGAGTCTTGTATTACCTAATGTATTAAACTATAAATTATATTATCAATATATACAATGTAGACAATAGACAATGGCAAGTGTAAAGAGTCAATTGAATTAAATAAATTAATGATTAATTCATTTAAATTAAACGGAATCGAATTTAAGATTTTAATTTATTATTATCATGTTATATATACATTTATTATTAAGTTATATTTGAATGTGCAAATACAAGTTATAGTTACAAGAAAAAAAAAAGAGAGAGAAAAAATCTCAACAATCAAAAGAAAACATAAGATTGTCATATTATTAATAGACTAATTAATATATAATTCAATAGTCAAATATTTTTTCTAATATTATAAATTTTAATGTTTAAATTTTAATATTTTTTATACAATTTTAATGTTTATAGTCGGTTGGGTTCACTCATATTTATACAATTAGTCAAAGAAGTAGATAGCAAGAATTGAATAATCTCGTATACACACGTTACCTTTAAATATTTTAAGCAAACAAAGTTTTCTCTAAAAATAAAAATAAAATGGAAATTCTTAAAATATGATTTTTTTTTATTAAACTAATATATAATAATTCAAATTTGTATTATATATATTTATAATTAAATAATATAAATTTAATTAAGAATAATATTCATATATAAAACCTATCTAATTCCCCTATTGTGATGTAATTGTATTTAAAATTTAAAATTTTGTTAATTTTTGCTCAATTTGAAAGGTTAGTTGCACTTTATAATTTAAAACTTATGTAAAGTATTAAAAGAAAAATAATATTATTTTATTAATAATTAGAATGCTATTTTTAAATTACCTATTGAATTTATATTAGATTATAAATATTTAGTTCATAAATTTGTATTTAAGTTAGATTTTTAAATTTGAAAAGCTATCACTGAATAATTTAATGTAAATTATAATCAAATTCAAGCATGCATCATTTTTTACATTTATGTGAAACTTATATTTTATATTTTCAAATAAATCCTACATAATTGTAAATGTAAAATGCATTATTTTTGTGAGGGCCAATGTTTAATATTTTGATATCATGAAGTACTATATAATCTAGCTCATAGTGATCTCATTAGATATTGGAAGGACATATTCCTAAAAAAAAAAAAAAAAAAAGAAGAAGAAGAAGAAGATATTGGAAGGACATACAAAATATATGATTTTTTAAAAAAATTATTTTTAAATAACTTGATATCTGGGATACACACTAGAAAAAGTTATATTAATTTAAAAATTGTGTAGTTAATTTAAAGCTAATAATTAAACTATTCCAATTTATTTATTTATTTATTTTTAAGCATGATTTAGTACTCAAATCGCATAATTACTTACCATTAAATTATATTTTTATGTGCAACTCTTCCAATTTATTAATTTTAAGAGTAATAATCAAGTCTTAATCATAGTTAATCACTTATTCACTTCATTATTATTAGGGAAAATTATTATTATTTATTCACTTCATTATTATTATTAATGGTAATAATCACTTCATTAGTTTATTTATTTATTTATTTTGCCAAATATTAGTTTATTTACCTCTCACTCGTGAAAAACCTCATGTTATTGGTCTTGGTCTTGCTTTTGACTGGTCTAACTTAAGAAGTCTACCACAGTTTACCCATTTTCACTCACTTACTAGTAACGCAACTGACAAGCTAATGCTATAAATATAGTACTTTTTTTTTTCACCAAATAAATATAGTACTTTCAGAAATGGACAAGCTATTGAGTTGATACATTATTGACTAGTTTCATACTATATAATCTTACTTTGCAAAAAAAAAATACTATATAATCTTAAAAAATAAAAAAAATAAATTATAACCTCGAATCAATCCAAATTTTTTTTTGATATTATTTATTATTTTTTATGTAGAATTTTTTAATTTTAATATTTTTTCTTGACACGCACTAAACTTTTAATTAGCACGTGGCATAAACAGATTGAGAACTGAACAGACTCAGATTCGCACATATATTATGTGTTAGGTCCAACTAACACATGATTGCAAGCGGGACCAGAACACAAAAGAGTACATAAAGATTGGGATCCAGAGCTATCTCTGATATCATGTGATAAATCTCTAATCAACCTAAAAGCTTAAAGTTTTAAGTGGTGAGATTCAATTATTATATTAAGTTTTGATATCATTTATTATTTTTTTTTTATGTGAAATCTTTTAACTAACATTTAAAATTAAATTCTAAATTAAAAATTATATTAAATTGATGACGAGGGACATATATATACGCATCAGATGTATCCAATAATTTTTCAATTATTAAATATTGATTCTCAATTTTTTTTTTTAAGTATTAAAGAAGGTAATTCGAATATAAATTTTATGGTCAATTGAAAATTATATTATTATTAAACTAAATATGCAAATGCAATATTGAATATCGATTTTGGTAGTTTGAATTCATTTATAGCTTAAAATAAGGCAAAAGGGCCAAATTAGTTCTCGAACTTGGCACCTGGGAACAAATCAGGACAAAATCACCTTTTTTGTCATCAAAATCCTCATAGTTGGTAATTTTTATCAAATTAGTCTTTAGTCAAACTTTGGACAATGCATATCCTATAAAATCAGACGAAATAACGTTAATTTCATAAATCTCGTTTGGCATAACTTTTCGGAAAAGTGTTTTTCTAAAAAAAAAAAAATTCAGTTTTGAAAAAATAGGTGAATAGATATTTTTCCAAAAAATATTATTGAAAAAAACAATTTCAAAAAAATTAAAAAAATAATCAATTAAATAAAAAAATTCAAAAAATGCTATTTAGTCTCTAAAAACTATTATGTGATTAATTAATATATTAGTGATTGATGAAAATTAAATACAGCACGATACTAATTTATGTGATTATAAGTTAGGTTTTAATTTTTTATCGTTCCTTGTTAGATTTTCTAATTCGCCCCTATTTGAATGTTATTTATAGATATTAATGAAAGATATTTTGGATTTTGCAATTCTTATGTTTATTTGATTGTTTAATTTTTGCTTTGTCCCTATAATTTAATTTTTAATACTAAATAAGGATGTGTATAATGATCAACAAAATATCATCATTTCATTAAAACATTTAATCATTACACAAAATCGAAAAATAATTTTCACTCATACCACTAAAACTTAAATTTAATTGATTACTATTATTAGCCTGTAAACTAAAAAAATATTTTTTGAATTTTTTATTTAATTGATTATTTTTTTTTGAAACTGTTTTTTTTTTCAATCCTACTTTTTGAAAAAGCATCCTATTTTTTCAAAAATACTTTTCAAAATTGAACAAACTGAAAAAAAAAATAAAAATAAAAACACTTTTTTCTGAAAAACTATGCCAAACGGGACTTATGAAATTAATGTTATTTCGTCTGATTTTATAGCACACGCATTGCCCAAAGTTTGACCAATGACTAATTTGACAAAAATTGCCAAATATGAGAACTTTGATGACAAAAAATGTGATTTTGTCCTGATTTGTCCTCAGGTGCCAAATTCAAGAACTAATTTGGCCCTTTTGCTGATAAAAAAAATACTAAACTAAACTAAAAGTGCGTCTGTGCAGAGGCCTGATTCCACTATGCATGGTGAAATCAGGTATATAATATAACAATTCACCAGTCCCTTGGTTAAGCCCCTGATTTGAAGAGAGTTTTATTCGTGGGTGTTAGTCTATTCAAAGATATTGATAGGGTAAGTTTCTTTTTTTTTGGCCCAAAAATAGGGTAAGTTGCGTCAATCATGTATAGGGTTTTTCATTCCACAATGGTCAACTTTGTGAATAGGTCAAGATGAATTCGAAGGCAAAATATTTCCACCATAGGTTGTGGTACTCAGTATTTTTAAAATTGGAATGATGATCGAATCGGTCAGGTCATTGGTTCACTGTTTAATCAGTTTGGTTCGCCGATCTGATCGAATTTTTTTTTTCTTTTATTTTGATTTAAAACGATGTCATTTTGAGAGATTCGATTTTTTAAATAATTGGACCAGACTAATGGTTGGTTCTCAATTTAACCGATCCGACCAACCAGTCTGATTTGATTTTTAAAACACTGGTGCTACTGTTGGATACGGTTGGTGAGCGGCAAAGGGTCTCATCATAATCCCTTCCCAAATCCCCAATTACAAATCATATACATCTTCAATCTTTATAATGAATACAAGAATGTGTATCATTAATCAAAATTCCTGTATATACATATGAAGAACTCTATCAGCACACATTGTACTACACATTGTACTAAACTATCCATTAATTCAAATAATTTATTTGGCTTATTATATGCAGAATATAATTAATACTTATTTTCATTAATTTAAATTAGTACAATACTAAGTGATGCAAGTTGTGTCAAAAAATATTTGACGCAAACCAATATAATTTGAACATATCGATATCATACACTAAGAAATAAACAAACAATAATTATTCTCATTTTACATTATAAGTTGTGTCAAATAATTACATAATTACTTTTATTGTGTCAAACGTAATTGCATCATTTAAAATTTGTCATGGACTTAGACCCCAACAACAGCAGCAGATGGGCTAGATTCACAAGCCCAAATTAGTTGCAGTAGAAGTTGACAGAATCAATTGAGATGAGACCGAGTTATTTTAGCAATTCAAGTTATTTTTTGCATTCTTGTTATTTTTCTTAGCTGTTGTTAATTGTCTTATTATCTAGCAGATAACCATTTTTGTTTGTTAGTGAAATCTGTTAGAACAATATCAGGCTATATGTAAAGAAAAGAAGGTGTTTGCTGATATATGAAAAATTAATCAAAAAAGTCTACAAATTATTCTCTACTCTATATTCTCTCTCTCTCATTCTCTTTCTCTCTCTCTTTCTTCTTCTTCTTTTTCTCATCCTAATTCTATTTCTGAAACTCCCTGCAACTCTAATTTCCACTAAAATTGCATCAGTTATTGATTCTTGACTCTGAATCCAAGGATCCAATCTGCCTATGAGCCTAGCACATGACAGCTTGGTATCAGAGCAGTCAGAACCTGAGAAACCATAGCACAAATTATCATGGAAAAGAAGAACAAAGCAGCCATGAATGAAGCCAATCAGTTGCAGAGTTTGGAAGAACGACTTAGTCAGATCGAATCCAATAACCAGGAGTTCATGAAGGAAATATATGAACAAATTGAAACTCAAAATAGAAAGTTTCAAGACCAGCAAACTGAGATTCAAAATGTCCAATCGGGACAGAAGGCTTTACAGAATCAGATCACTCAACTGATGGAGATGGTCAAGGCTTTGAACCCAATTCCTCAATCCACCACTCTAACCATTGGTACCCATATCAGAATGCCTAAGTTAGAGTTGTTTACCTTTGATGGCAATAACCCTAGAACTTGGGTAAGGAAATGTCACAGATACTTCCAGCTTTATGGGATTGATGAGGACTAGAAAATAGAAGTAGCTTCATTGTATTTAGGAGAGAAGGCTGATGTGTGGTTTCAGGGGTGGCAGATGCAAAACCAGGGTAGGGATTGGAATATGTTTGCTGAAGATTTGGGCCAAAGGTTTGGGGAATTGACTGTTCATGAGGTAATTGAAGAATTTAACAAGATGAAACAAAAGGGTACTGTCAGTGAATACCAAAAGAGATTTGAGGAACTCAAATCTCTAATGCTCAAGCACCATCCATGGCTTGATGAAACATATTTTGTTTTAAGTTTTGTGAGTGGTTTGAGTAAGGAGCTGAGACCCATGGTGAAAATTTTTAAACCCACTACATTGCTGCAAGCTTGTGAGCAAGCTAAACTCCAGGAGCAGTCTATTTGTAATACCCCAACTATGTATTGGCTTTCTATATAGTAAGTATGGATGAATAATGTATAAAGGTTGCCATGCTATGAGGTTATGAGTAAATTTTTCGCGATCTAAGCCAAGTAAATTCCAAGTGTCATATGGGATTGAATTGAAAATGCAAGGATTCTATGAGACTCAAGTTCATATAGATGTCTTGATTGATCATTGTATGAGAATGAATTACAAGATGGGTATCATGTGGATATTATGATTTATGAGTTATATGTTGAGTGTTGATTGGTATTTGAGTATGTTGGTAATGAAATGAGGTTTATAGAATGAGTTTATGATGGTATGATGAGTTTGGCTGTTGCAG
>CATKHJ010244855.1:0-38745 GCA_949750685.1 Vernicia montana
CATTTGCATCCCACGGTCTTCTTTCCCATTGGTAACTCGACCATTTCCCAAGTAGAATTCTTTTGGAGAGCCATCATTTCATCTACCATTGCATCCTTCCACTTAGGATCTTCAAGGGCTTCCTGAAAATGACTAGGAACAAAAATAGAAGACAATTGAAGAGCAAATGTTAAGTTGATTTTAGACAAACGGTGATATGATATGAAGTCAGAGATCGGATAAACAACATTGGAGGCTTTTGAAAAACCGAATCTATCAGGTGCTTTTCTTTCACGAAGAGAATATCTCTTATTTTGATCAAAATTAAAATTGGGATAAAAAATTTCAAGAGATTCAGGAGAATAGGTACATACCTCAGTGTCAGTCTTGGAAGATTCATCTGATGACATGGTAGTATCATCAAGAGAGGTACTATAATTAGAAGGAGGCATAACAATGATATCTTCTTTTCTCCTAGAATATCTTTTCTCGAAAAAACGAGTTGGTCTCTCAGGTCTCTCACTATTAGGTTCCTCACCATTAGGTTCGTCATCTAAAACTGAGAGTTCTCCAATTTCCTTAAATTTTTCTGCACCTGAGACCCATATCTTTTTCTCTCCCAACCATAATTGTTCCTTTTCTTTACTACCAGTCTTCCCTTGAAGAGGAACCATAGATATATTTCCAGAAAAATAGGACTCATTTTCACAAAACTAAATATCCATCGACACATAGCAGGTTCCTGTAGGAGGATGAAAACATTTGTACCCTTTTTGTGAATTAGAATAGCCAAGAAAAACACGTGATAGCATGGGGATCAAGTTTATCTCTATGAAGAGAATGAATATGAACATAGCACACACAGCCAAAAACCTTAGGACAAATATTTAGAACAGAGGGAATGGAATGAAATCTAGATAACATCCCTAAAGGGGTTTGAAAATCAAGAATCCTAGCAGGCATTCGATTGATAAGAAAAACAGCAGTCATAACAGCGTCAACCCAGAAACGTTTTGGAACATGCATAGTAAAACATAAGGCTCGAGCCACTTCAAGGAGGTAGCGATTCTTACGTTCTGCTATGCCATTTTGTTGGGGAGTGTAAATACAAGTTGTTTGGTAAAGAATGGCATATTGTTTCATAAAATCAGCAAGAGATTGATTCATAAACTCACGACCATTGTCAGAATGAAAAATTTTAATTTTAGTATTAAATTGAGTGAGAATCATGCTATAAAATTGAGGAATAATATGTAAAACATCACTCTTAGATTTCATCAAATATACCCAATTGACCCTAGTACAATCATCAATAAAAGATACAAAATATTTATATCTTGAAGCAGAAGGGGTAGAGAAAGGACCCCACACATTAGTATAAACACATGAAAAAGGAATAGTACTTTTATTAAAATTGACTTTGAAAGGAACACGATGGTTTTTAGCATAAATGCATTGTTCACATCTTAAACTAGAAACAGAAATATTGGAAAATAATTTAGGAAACAAACGTTCTAAATAAGAAAAAGATGGATGTTCCAACTGACAATGCCAAAGGATAATTTTCTCTCTATCAAATGTTTCTCTCTTTGTTTGGAAGCCACGAGTAGGTGCTGCTTTGTCTCGATGATCCTCCAAATAATACAAACCATCCCTCTCCCTACCAATGCCAATCGTCATCTTTGTAAGATTGTCCTGAAAACACAATGAGTAGAGTGAAAAATAACAAAACAATTGAGATTCTTTATTATCTTGCTAATGGAGAGGAGGTTATTTGAAAGTGTAGGTGCAAGTAAAACAGATAACATAGAAAATGTTGGAGAAAGAGAGACATTTCCAGCCCTTGTGATTGGCATAGAATTCCTATTAGCAACTTGTACAGACTTAACTGGTGGAGATGTTAGAGAATCAACGATAGAAGAGTTACTAGTCATATGATTAGTAGCCCATGAATCAATAACCCAAGTATTAGGACAAGTAGAACTAATGGATAAACCAAAATTACCTTTTTGAGAAAATACCCAAGATACATGAGAAGTAGAAGATGGAGATGGAGCGGTATCTATGATAGTAACTTTCTGAGTAGATTTCTTGTTTTTTCTCTTAGCTTGCTTGAGTTTATACCATTTCGGATAGCCATGTTTCTTCTAGCAAACATCAACTGTGTGTGTATTTTTATGGCAGTGGGTGCAAAACCGAGATTGAGAAGATGTAGAATCTCCAAGAGAAGAAATAGGACTGCTCTTTTGGACAGCTAGAGCTGAAGCTTCTGAGTGGTTTTCTGCACCCATGGTAACCTGTCATTGTACTTCTCGACGAACCAAGGAATATGCTTCTTCTAATTTCGGTAGTGGAAAAGTAGCCAAAATACGGCTACTCACTTGATCTAAGTTATGGTCAAGACTAGCAAGAAAGATATAAACCCTATCTTCTGCGATATAATTTCTATATTTTTCAATATCAGCATCAAATGTCGTATCGTTTGGCATTCGGTAATCAAGCTCCATAAAAATTGAGTAACTCATTGTAATATTCTGCTAGAGGATGACCACCTTGACGTAATTGGAAAGACTTCTTCATCAATTCATAAACTTGAGAAGAATCATTTACATCAAGGTAACTTCTCTTTACAGCATCCCATACTTCTTTTGCCAAGTGTGATATCAGATTATCGCTCATTGAATTAATGAGCCAAGATTTGACAAGTGCATCTTCAGCCTCCCATTCATCATAGCCTGAATCATTTTTTGTAGGTGCAACCTTTTTCCCATTGATATAGCCCATTCTTTTTCTTCCAGCAATATGCATCTCCAAAATCTTAGACCAGACTCGATAGTTAGAGCCATCCAATTTAATATGGATGGATGAAGGAGCATCTTGAATGGTCATTGTAGATGTTTTCTTACTGTTAATAGATTCACAGTCAGTTTTGGTAGACATACTGAGGTGCGGCTTGGTTTATTTAAAGGAGAGGCAGCTGCAGCTAGGGTTTTTAAGGAAGAAGAGAGGAGTGGCTAGGGTTTTAAGAAGAAGGAGCAGATGCGGCTAGGGTTTTTAAGGAAGAAGAGGTGGCTGAAATTTTCAGAGAAAGAGGAAAAGATTATACCCTAAAGCTCTGATACCAAATTGTAAATATGCGGAATGAATACTTTCATATATTTCAATGATATATATACAAGATACAATGACCTATATATGGTAAATAGGTCAAACATACAGCTGTATATATATTCCTAAATTAAGAGAAACTATACAGGAAATATACAGAATAGGAAATTATACAGAATAGGAAATTATACAGAATAGGAAAGACTCATAGCCCATTCTTGCTAACTTAGTTTTATAGTTTGGATATTTATACAGTTGGAAAGGAAAAAAGGAAGTGATAGTCATCATTGTCATATACAAAACCATGACGATCAATTTAATATATTTAAATATTGAGGAGATTTCTGCTTGCAAATAAAATGACATTATATATTTTTGCCCTTAAATAGGATGTTTATTTAAAAAATTTGGGTTCTTGAGTAAATTGTCATAAGAATGGCTGAATCAAGTGCATTGAGATTGATGAGGGGATTTTATTTGAAGGTCTTTACTTCTGTGGACAAGATGAGATGAATTTGAGATACTATGAGTATGTCTAAAGAAGATTTTTTACTAACAAAGGAGTGAAGGCCTTATGGTCTCAAAAGGACCGGTTTAAATTACTTTACAGGTGTCTTAACAGTCCTAATTTTGTATACACATTACAGGTTGAGCATGTTAAAGCTGAAAGGAATTTGCTTGCAGAAGTCGCCAGTCATTGCATTGTCAAACTCTATTACTCCTTTCAAGATGCTGACTTCTTGTATCTAATCATGGAATATCTGCCTGGTGGAGACATTATGACTTTGTTAATCAGAGAAGAGACTTTGACGGAAACTGTGGCTAGATTTTATATTGCTCAAAGTGTCCTTGCCATAGAATCTATTCATAAACACAACTACATTCACAGGTGAGTATTCTCTTAGAGATTTTTCAAAAAATATAAAAGGAAATGGTATGAGAAATTGAAATATCTTAAACTATGTTATATTTGTATCTTGGTATAGATCTCATGAAGCTACTGTCAACTTGACAACATTCTTTTTTTCAGAGATATAAAACCTGATAACCTATTGCTGGACAAAAATGGCCATATGAAGCTTTCTGATTTTGGTCTTTGCAAGCCTCTTGATTGCTCAAATTTGTCAGCCATTAATGAAAATGAAGCACTAGATGAAGAGATCTTGAAGGAATCAATGGATGTTGATGGACAATTCCCAGATGCTGGTGGAAGGTGCTGGAAAAGCCCCCTAGAACAACTACAGCATTGGCAGATAAACAGGAGAAAATTGGTACTGAATCAATCCTCTGTTTCTTATAGCATTCTACTATTTCTTCCAATTTTGATTCTGGGGTTTGTATCATTACTCATGTTTTCAGATTTTAGTTAGTTTAGCCAATTACATAATTTAAAATTAAACACAATTTTTTTCTGAAATCCTGAAGGTGAAATCCAAAATAGAAGTAAAAACTGGGCTGGATGATGATCCCTCTCCCTGACACACTGCATATGTGCTCATGCACACACTTGTACACATAAATTCACAATTTTCTGGTATAGTTCTTGTAGAATTCATGTGTTCAGGAAAAATAAGATTATTCAATCAATGATCTATCATGTGTATCTACAGGGCAGTTCTATGAACACATGAATTCTAGACGAGAACATGTGTAAAATGTTCTGTGCTTTTTTTTTTTTTTTGGAACTTCTATCATTTAAAGCTCTTTGTCATTATGCACCTTCTTTTCGCATTTATTTCTCCCTTGAATCTCTATCTTTTAAAGTTATTCATTATCAAGTTTCTTTCTTTTCCTTGCTTTAATGATGACAGGCATATTCCACAGTTGGCACACCAGATTATATTGCTCCAGAAGTGTTGCTAAAGAAAGGATATGCCATGGAGTGTGACTGGTTAGTTAATTAGAATGAATCATACTCAACTCACTAAAATTATGGAAATGTGCTATTGCTTTTTTTGTCTATAGCTAAGGATTGGAAGAATGCATTGATAAAGTGCGTCTGATTCTGGTGTTCTCAATGGAATCCTTCAGAAAAGGGGGAAAATGGAAAGGGAATAACCCTAATTTAATCACAGCCCTGGAACTGCAATCTCCAATATTACCCCTACAACCTGCATGATACAGCTATTACCTTTGTGGTGGCTGAGCCATCACTAGGATCACTTCTTGTGACTATGACCATGCCATAGCCATTAACCAGCATTTGCAGTGCTATTCAAGGGATTTCTTCATCCATTATGATATCAGCCACCACTACCACTCCTCTAACATGAGCAAACGATGGCATCAACCCCTGGAATCACATGCTATAGTCACCACCATTATCATTACCCTATAACATCATTAAACCTTGCAAAATATTTGGCTTGCTTTCTTTTTAAATTCTTTTGTGCATTTTTTCTGTCAATGAATTTTTTTGCTTCACTCAGAAATTTGGATAATTGCCCTCAAAATGAAGTAAAAGATTACTTAATGTGTCGCGTGGATGAAGAAATTTAGGATTGTAAGATTTGAATTGGACAATATATAGATTTTGTCTGATTGAAAAAATTCATGAATCTAGGTCAAATTCATAAATTTCAATAAACATCTTATTTGAGTGTGGATTTGAAATATCTATAAAAATATGTAATTTCAAATCCATCCCAAATAAGTTCTCAAATCTCAACCACATTCAAAACTCTAATCTCTAATTTTAAATTCATTCACAAATCTTGAAACTTTACCTTTAATAAACAACTTTTTCTTGTTTTCATGCCTCTCATTTTCCAATCTATCCAAATAATTTAAGTGAAAATGATTTTGACCTCTTCCATTTTCCTTCCCTCTGCTTTCATTCCTCCATCCTTTTGTTCCCAAACATACTGTTGAAATATAATAATGTGACGTATTTCATTTCATGAATTCTGATCTATTTAGTATTTACCTGCTTGCAGGTGGTCACTTGGTGCAATAATGTATGAGATGCTTGTTGGTTACCCTCCATTTTACTCTGATGATCCTGTAACAACATGCAGAAAGGTTTTCTTTCTATCCTCTTTTGTTTGATTTATTATCTTTCAATGGAATCATTTGATGTCTGATTAGCTTGAGTTGCTATGCATTTCTACTGTAAAAATGCTATATGCTCTTCATGTATCTTCTGTTCATCTTGTTACTTTTCTCTGATGTTCATGTCAGTCTTAGTTGTACTTGAGCTTTTGTTTCATTTACGTCTGACATCATTCATTCAACATCAATAATTTGTTGTTGACATAGGGTGAGAATGAAGTAATTAATGTCCTTGGGAAATCAATTCTCTTGGCACATTAAATAATTTGATGCATTCATTCTTCCTAAAGTGCTCTTGACTCAACTCAATTAAGTTCTAATCCCAAAGTACATGAGGTCTTTTAAATGAATTTTTTCCTCCAGGATACCTTGTCCAGGTTCAACTCACACTTTGCCCTTTTTGTCCTATCTGCCTGAATATAGTCACTATTCCTCACCATGAGATGGTTAGAATCTTTTCTTCCTGAAGTATTACTATTGTTAATGCGAGAGTCTACTGAAGAAATTTTTGATTGTTCCATTTTTGGTATTTCAGATGCAGACAACTAAAGATGATAGTTCATCTTTCAGTCAGCTAGGTCATGATATTCAAAGCACCTTATTATAATCTTCAACCACTTTGGATGGCATTGACACCTTAGAACAATGTTATTTCGTTTGTATTTGTTGATATTGTTTCTTTTTAAACGTGGTTCATGGTATAAATTTGATGGAGATCCTTATAGTGTATGCTCCTAGGTGTACATGGTTGGTACCCCTTTTGTATCAAAATTTATTTTCATTTTTTTATACAGGGAAAAATAAAAGAAAAAAAATATATACTTTTGAGAGTAGGACATGATATAGTCATATAGAACTTTGAAAGAGCCTTACATATAATAATATGCAGCATCATGGTGTTTACATTACTTGTGCTTCTGTATGTGGTTTGATGCCTTTTTCCTCCTTTTTCCTTTTCAGCTTCTTTTTTTTTTTTTTTTCCTTTCTGGTTTTTTGGTTTTCTTTTTTCTCTAGCCTGTTGATTGATATATGTCAGATTGTGCACTGGAGAAATCACTTAAAATTTCCAGAGGAGGCAAGGCTGACACCTGATGCAAAGGATCTAATCTGTAGGTTGCTTTGTGATGTTGAACATAGGCTTGGTACTCTTGGCGTGGACCAGATTAAAGTATTTTTTCAATCTTAATATATATATATATATATATATATATATACATACATACACACTTTTCTCTGTGTATTATTCTTCTTTCTCACTTCTATTGTCATTGAGTGTTATCAGGCTCATCCTTGGTTCAAAGATGTTGTGTGGGGCAAACTTTATGAGATGGAGGCAACATTTAAGCCACAGGTCGATGGGGAACTTGATACCCAAAACTTCATGAAATTTGATGAGGTAAGATGTTATGCATTTTTTCATTCATTCATTCCTTGTTTTTTGGGAAGGGCCATTGGCTACCATTCACATTTGAAACTTGACTGAATTGATATATTATCTAGTTTACTTCCTCTAAAATGAGGAAAAAGTATGAACCCAAAAAGAAAAAGGGAAAAGGGTGCTAGCTACTTTGCTATTGAAGTCTCTTTGGGATTGAGCTTGAGATTGGGGTCAAATCCTACCTTTCCTTATGGTAAACGGGGTTAGGGGAGTGGAGGTGGGTTTGATGGATGGAGGAAGAGTATTTGGTAACAAACATAAATATTCTTCGGTAACAAATTGAATACTTGGAGGATGTTTTAATCCATAACAACTGCATGGATGAAAAAGGTTTGCATCCTGTTGTTTTGACTGAATTGTAAAAAGAATGTATTTTTTTGCCTTGCTGGTAAGAGAGTTGAGTGATTTTCTTCTCCAATAAGACTGTCTTTTTGCTGTAACTGTTCAGATCTCTCCAATCAAATGTGTTTGCTAGATGATTTATAGAAAATTATTGGGACAATCATGTTTTTGCTATGAAAATTATGCATTCCTGTGTGTATGAAGCTGGGAGGTTTTCTTGATTTTCCTGAGATCTTACTATAACAAAGTGCTACTAGTTCTGATATAGGGTCTAGATGATTTATAGAAAGCTCTCCAATACCAATTAGGTTGGATATGGTTTTTTTATACTAAGAACCTATGTCATTCATAGCATCCACAGAAGTTGGTATATGTGCTTGCTGGACCTTAATAAATTCACTATATAGTATGATGTAATCGATGATTTGAAAATTCAAATGGTCATAGGCCTGGTTCATAACTTCTATATAATTCTCTCATGAACTTTAAATGCTTTTTTCCCTTTTTCATTGATATGGATTTTTCTAGACTGCTTATATGCAGTATAATGCTATGAAATTGAATTTATAATAGACTGACAGAGAATCTCATGATGTAGGTGGAACCTCCACCAACAAAAAGAGGATCAGGATCCATGAGGAAGGTATGTAGTTTTCCACACTGATGAGTTTGTAAATATCTGATATTTAGGTTGAAGAACTTTCTGATGGAAATTGTCATTCAAACTAGAACATAAGCCCCTTGAAACATTTTATTTGTTTCAATCAATGTGATCAGTCATTATACCTATAGTTGCTGAAATGTTCTTGGGGATTAGAAGCAAATTATGTATAATAGATGCTAGAAAGATTAATCAAATATAGAGAGTGGAGAGGATGAAACTAAGCCATTATGTGATGGATTAGAGCTTAGCAATGTAGATCTAAAACTTCATTTCCTGAAAAATTTCCCCATTCCAAATACTTTTTTTTTTTTGCTCAGGACTTGTAGGATATGCATGAAGAGTTTTGAGATTTCAAAGGACATTTTCTTAGTATAGTTTCAAATGCAAACTGGGTTTTATATGAGAAATTAGGGCTTTTAAGATGGATTTGTGCAAATAATCCAATTTGATATTCATGTATTTGCCATTTTACGTCCAGCTCATTGGTTTGGGGTGGTTGTAATACTTTTCTTCTCTATCATGTTGTTCTATTTCGTAGACATATTTTAAAACCACTAAAAATCCTCCCTCCAGAGTTCTGGTCTCCTATGTTATGCTCTACTTAAATTGCTCATTTGCAAATTATAAATCTAAACTTGAAAATGTTCTAATTAGTTTAGGGATTTTAAACGTTGCTTATATACCATCCTTTGACTTCGTCTTATTCATTTTCCTTGATTTTCTCATCAGACGCTATTGTCTTCTCAAGATCTTAGTTTTGTTGGTTACACGTACAAGAATTTTGATGCAATCAAAGGGTTAAATCATTCTTTTGGTATGAGAATTTGTTTCTTTCAACTCTTATTTTAGCAATAACCATTATTTATTTGATTTATGTATGCAATATACTATTACAGAAAGTTTCTAATGAACTGCATAACATACAGATCTAAAGAGGAGCTCATCACGATCATCAACTGATTCTTTTCTCAGTAATGGATCCATACATGATATTAAGTGGTTATGGTTTTCTGTGTATTAGTAATAATACATACTTGGCTAAATCATAATATTCCTTTTAGGTGATTCTGCAGTGGACTACTCTTCTAAAGACTTGCCGGATGACTCAGAAATTCAGAAGCTTGCTTCAATGGGAGGTTCTGCGTCACCATGAAGAATCTCAAGTTCTCATCATCTAAACGTCTTGCAGAACAGATGTAGTGCCTCTCTTGTGAAGGTGGAGGGTCGACCTGCTTATTTTTTTTGGTCAGGTTTAGCCCTAATCTGTGTGATTATTGAAGCATGCAGCATATTTTGTAAAACTAAGTGTACAATGCTATTGGAGGAACCTCTGGGAAGCATATTGCCTGTTGGGTTTGCTTAGTTACAGTTAGTTGATGTTACAAATTAAAAGTTGTTATCTGTGTGTAAAAATCACCAAGTTCATACTGAGGTCCTTGACTGCCCAGGTTGGCAGAATAAATATATGCCTTCACTTGTGGCAGGGTGGGCCATTTCTCCTTTCCCCTTTCTCCCTTCCCCCTTTTTTGGATAGTCTAGGAAGTTGCAAAAAGCCCTGCTGGCCGTTACTGTAATCTGAATGCTACTGATTGGTAGCTGTTATTGTATGGACAGCCATGGGCATTTGTGATCGAAACAGAAAATGTAGTTTTTATTATTCTTAATTTTTTTTAATCTTGTTTTTGTTTTTTCTTTGGGAATAAAATTACTGAAGTTAAAGAGGAATAAGCCTTTTATTTTATTTGTTGTTAAATTCACTGAAAACATGTTTTTTCTGCAGATCTATGTGATAATTGTAAAAGAAAAGCATTACATATAAATTTTTAAAATTTATATATAAATTTAAGACAGGTAGTTAAAACCCAGAAATGTATAGTCATCACCTATCTCTTTTTCAGTCAAAGTTACTAGACATTAGAAGTTACTGGCTGGAGAAGAATCAAGAGTTGTTTTTCAATTTTCATACAATAAGTGGGCCAACATATGGTCTCCTGATATCAAGTGGGTTGGGTTAAGTCTGACTTAACTATCTTTTTTTTTTTTTTTTTAATACAATTCAGAGTGATTAATTACAGCTCAAATTTAGCTGGTTGCTAATCTAATCTAAGCTTCAGAAAAGCTTAGCAGCTCAGCTCCTTTATTTTGACTGATCCAGAATCAAATTACTATAATTTATTTTCTTAGGACTAAGAAAAGCTCAATTTAGTCCTTGAATAAACTTATCACATTCTATGTGAGCAATTTTGGGTTTTCTCTATATGCAGAAGAACCATTTCCAGTTTAAATACATTATCAAAACAACTAGTTTAATTTATATATTTATTATACTAATAACATAGACAATCCTTATAGGAAGGAGCAGTCATTTTAGTATACCTAGTCTTTTGTTGAAGTAAATTACACAATTTCAAAACTATCAATAAATTAATATTATCTAATGTGCAACTAATTATTTTTATAAATGATGAGTCCAACAATTACATATTTTATGGAAGATAACTCACATCGGATATAAATTATTCATTTTATCAGTATCTTTCAGCCGCATAAATTTCCAATTTAGTAAGAACATAGGATAACATACTCATTTTGATCAAACAAAACAATTAAATTATAAGTTTAAGTGAAACCCATATGATTAATACAAAGTGACCTAAAGGCTTTTCCCATTTCTTTTAATTTATCTTATCATATGCTTTTCTACCTTATGCTTCAATTTTGCCAAGTGAATATACAATAATCTATTTTGACATTTTACGTCTGTACATATTGTTTGAAACTTGAAAGAATTTATATTTATATAAAAAGATGTGTCTATTTGTAGTAACAAAGTAAATGATAATCTATTTTATCATTTTATGATAACTCGGTGTTACATAAAAATATTTACATTCAATGAAATATCTTCTTTTTCCTTAAAAAAAATATATATATATATTTCCATTTATATAAAAAGATATGTTGTTTGAAGACAATGGAGTTTGTCTTCCTATCTCTTCTATCTTTTTTTTTTTTTTTTTTTTTTGCCAAATTCCTATCTTTTCTATCATTTGACATGGAAATGACATATAAGAAAATAATATTAATTCAAAAGAGTAGTAAACTAAATAACTTAATTATTATGATCTTTCATTATCTAATTAATTCAATATAAGATAACTTTGCACACAAACTTAATTTACTTGTAAATGCATATAAGACAATAACAATAAAATCATATTCTATTTCTCTCAATTAATACTAAGAAAAGGCACACATGATGATGATAACTTTCCATACTAGATATTACCTTATTGTTAAATGGAAACAATTTTATTTGGTTTGTTTTGGTTCCATGACATGTTCATCTTTTCTAATATTTGATAATTAAATTAGGAGTTTCTAATGAATGTGATCATTGGTTAGAGTTAAGTAATTGATAAATTTTATATCATTGGTGAATTAAAAAAAAAAAAAAAGTTATATTTAACTATAGTCACTATAAATCTATAATTCATGTTTATTTGTTCATTATTCATTTTTTATTTTTAAAAAGAAAACAATTCTCATCCATAATAGGCATGCAACATTTACAATATAAATTATTTATTGAATTTTAAAAATAACCAAATGAAATTTTATTTTACTTAGTAGGAGGGAAATGAAATTATTTTATCTTATATACTAATAATTGTAAATTGGCTCAATTCATAATCAAGATTTGTTTTCTTAATAAAATTTATGATACCACATCTTTATAATTAATGAAAATTCTTACAGTCACATATACAACAATTTGAAAGTTAAAATCAATCTCATATGTTATATCAAATTTGAGGAACACAAGCACAAGATGTTCATTATTTATTAAATATAGACTATTTGAAAAACCCATTTTGGTTATAATAAAATTTTATTCCTGTTGAAATTATATGATTACACCATGAGAAAATAAATAATAATTGGATACCGTTTAAAGACTCGTCAAATAATAATAAAATTGATTTGTGTTTCAGTAGTCACCAAATGAAATGTGTTTCTTACTAATATGCCAAATATAGACAAAGTTACACATTAATTAATATATATATATATATATATATATATATATATATATATATATTTTATTTAACCATAAATATGATTTAAATAAATTTAAAAAATTATTTTCATACTCGATTTATATATTAAAAATTATCTTACGTGTGCTAGGATAACTACTTCCAAAAATCGAACATATTAAAATATTTCTTAATTAATATTAAATATAGATGATTTTTTAAGAAAATTGAAATTTGACATGTAAATTATTATTATTCAAAGTAAATAAATGTTGTTAGTAATACTATATAAATGATTAATTATTAATGTATAGATATAAATTATTTGTAAGACAGTTTGGAAGTCTAAACCTCTTCCAACTGAAAATTCGTTTTGGTTATTTGCAAGGACATTACATAATAATAATTACAGTACATATAGCCCTTTACTTAGAGCTATATACGAGCCGGCTCGACACTTTTATTCCGAAAATACCCTTCACTCAACCACTCATTTCCCGAATTTTTTACGATCACAAAACATGGACATAACAGTAAATTAACAAAGGCCAATTTCCATTGCCGATCAAAACTCAGGGCGCCTCGTCCTCCATGGCTTTGTACGAACCTTCGATTCGGAGCTCCAGCTCTTTCTCGTCAAAAGATTATCCAAATTCCAATCTTCAAATCACTCAATCTTCCACTTCTCGCTCACTATTTAACAATTTTTTAACTATTTAAGGTATAATTCTCTTTCAATTTTAAATGTGTTTTTTTTTTCTTGCTTTTTGAATTAGCTTTTGATTCAAGTGCTAGGGTTTATTTTTCTGCATTAGTTATTTTTTTTCCTAATGGATTCTGTTTTCATTTTCGAAGTTTTATGCTGATTTAATTTATTTTGGTGTATATATATTTATTTTGTTGATTTATTTTGCTTGTTTATTTTTATTTAAATGTTTTGTTTTGAATGAAGTGAGATTGGGATTATAAATAGAATAAGTATAGAGTGAACACTGTTTGTGAACTTGTGCTAGCAGAAGTTTTTGCAATGAAGCTACTAATGTGATTTGAGGAATGGAGAAATATAAGTAACAAAAAATGGGAGAAGGTAAAGAGAAAAGGGGATCAGATAATTATTTTTTGTTTGTTTGTTGTGGTTGGGTGTAATTTTAGTTGGCGAAAAATAGGAATAATATATTCTAAAGAAGGAGCAATTAAAGTTGAATTGTTGTTCTTACTCATTGACTAGTTGTGTTCATATTGCTACTAATGGGGGGTAATGGTTGATCATTTTGTTTTTAAAGCAATTTAGATATTACCTTTTTTAGTGTTTGCACAACTGAGTTACTTTCAATTTAATTAATGAGCTGAGGTACTACTAGTTTGTGAACTGTGGTTGAATTGTAGTGGGTGCAACATGTAGTAATTATCATTTTATATAATCTATTAATTCTAATTCTTAGTATCATAAATTATATCATAGCCATTTTTATGACTATATTAAAACTGCTTCGCTGCAATGAGTTTGCGTTATGTACTTGGTTTAATATTAGCACCTGAAAGTTTTTACTGTACACAGAAATATAGTATTTACCTTAGGAAGAAGCTTGCTTATGAATACCAATCACGCAATAAGTTGATTGGGATTAGAATGTCAGTGATAAGTTGAAGATAAAGTATACCACTTTTTATTCTCAAAATATGATAGGATGTCAGGGTGTTTGAAGTGAGACTTATTATTATTATTGAGTTATGTTTGCTTATTTTAATTGATGAAGCTTTTCAATAAGGTAGTATGGTCTATGGCTTGCTGGATGAGTGGAGGATAAACATTTGGATCTTATTGTATGAAGTGAAAAACCCAAGAGATACTTGATGTTTTAATTATTGTCATAATATGTCTTATAACTTTCGCAACCCAAAAACTTTGGGTTTTATTTTAGGCTTAGGCCATTTTTAGGATTATGATTTGTGTCTCAAATGGAGAAGTGGTGTGCTTAAAGCTTGCATTTTGGTGAAGTGTCATTTGGGACTTGCAATTACAATCCCAAGGACATGCTTGAATGAGTTGAGAATAAATATTACTTATTTCCTATATTTAGGTCTTCCTAATTTGAATGCATAATCGAATTCATATGAGAAAGGAAATGAAATCTTTTATTTAAAGGATGGTTGTATGGAGATGGTGTTTAGATGAAGTTATGGCTCCGCATAAATTATTGAAGGAAATGTTACTATGAGAAGCTGCAGCTCTTGTCAATTGAAAGATGATAACTGAAGCTTGTTGAAGAACGTCCGGTTGTTTGCCATGAAGATTTATAAGCACCAATAGTGAGGAATTAGGAGTGTTATGATTAAATTTGAAGCCACTATTACAAGAAAAAGAAGAAAGTCAAACGAATGTTGGTTGAGGTGGTGTGAGGTGTGATAACCTACGATTTACTCAAGGATGTGTGGGTGGAGCTATAGAGGTTTAAATGGCAAAAAGGGACTAGGACTTAAACAGTTCTAAGTGGTTGGGTTTAAGGCTCCTTTTATTATGACTTAAAATTATAATTTTGGTGTTTGTCACATTCTGGTTACCACCAAAAGGACTGGTGGTGGTGCTTGTAAGTTTTGAGAATTCTGTTTGTCATTTCTTAATGTGTCTTCATTCTTTGATTTTTAACAAAATTTTGTAATCTTTTAAGGAAAATTCCGTAATTATAGCATCTGTATCTCTTTTAACTTTCAGGAAAAAGTTAATAATACCAATTATCTTGGTAGTTCTTTTCTTTTTTTTGAAAAAATTTATCGTAGTAGTTCAGGATTTATGAATCTTAGCTTAATTTAGTGTTCTTAAATGTCTGAAATTAAACTGTTGTTGATTATGTTGGGACCTTAGCTACAGATTCTCATTGTCAATCATATTTCCACCATCAGAGTTGATTATCAAACCACTTGAAGCCTATAATTTCATGTTGGTGAAACTTTGGTTTGGGTTCTCATCCTTAGGTTTTCTCCTTTTCAGGTGCATTGCCCTCTGCTATCCAACAAAGGCTTAAATTGGGCTTTATGTGCAGTACTGTAATTGTGTCATGCATTATTGTATTTATTGGGTTTGTAATATAGAGGATGTGAGGAAATCAATGCAATGGCAACATCTAGTAAGTTTGATCTGTCTGCTGATAGCCCAGATAGGCCACTGTACACTAGCGGGCAGCGTGGTGGATCCCACTTAACGGCTCAGTTAGACAGATCAGGTAGCTTTCGCGAGAGCATGGAGAACCCAATCCTATCTTCTCTCCCAAACATGACAAGAAGCAGTTCTCTAGTAGCACAGGGAGATGTGGTGAATTTCTTTCAATGTTTGCGTTTTGATCCCAAGGTGGTGGTTAATGAACATAAATCTAATCGTCAAGGGGACTTTAAACGACACTTGAATTTTGCATTTGGCATTTCAGTGGATGATTCTCCATCTGGTCCTTCGAAAGGCAAAGTGCCTGCACCTGAGGAAATCAAGCGGTTCAAGATTGGTCTTCGTGAAAGCGTTACCAAGGCCAGGTAGTTCTCTGAATGCGTTGCTTCTTGTGTGATAGTTGTAACTGGTTTATTAAATTTCATCGATTAACAGGGAACGCATGAAGATTTTCAATGAAGCATTATCTGTATTCAACAAGTTTTTCCCTAGCATTCCATCAAAGAAAAGATCTAGAGCAGAAGGCTTTTCTAGTGACCGGCCTAATGCCTTGTTATCAAGTGATCGATCAGTTTTGGGGCCAAGCCTTGGTAAGATGGGAATTCATAATCATGCTGTTTCAGGTGGTTTTGAACTTGAACAACAAAAGTCAGAGGAGAGAACCAAAAATGTTGTGCCAAGCAAGCGGACACGAACTTCTTTGGTGGATA
This sequence comes from Vernicia montana, assembly GCA_949750685.1. Lineage (NCBI taxonomy): Eukaryota > Viridiplantae > Streptophyta > Magnoliopsida > Malpighiales > Euphorbiaceae > Vernicia > Vernicia montana. The sequence continues at coordinate 16,490 of CATKHJ010244855.1, forward strand.
TGAGGGTTTGTTACTTGTATACCTTGCTCTACCTGCACTTCCTGTTGCCCATATTTGTTTATGTTGGCTTTCAGTATCTTTTAGGAAATCTCAGTTAATTAACTTGCAATGAACTTATCAAATTGGTATATGGTTTTAGAAGTACAACCATTTTATCTTCCTTGCTATGTTTTTTAACAATTTTATGCTGATATTTTTTTGTTGTTGGTGTCCCTGTTTTCACACATTTTTTTTTGTAACATTGGAAGCCCAGTTTTAACTAATTTTCATTTTTCAAATGTCACTGATGTTGAATCCTCCAATTATTTTCAGTTCTATTAAGCATAAGATTTAATGACACTTTGCTCTACAATGCATTTGTGGTGGACCTTTGTTTGCTGAAGAACATATGTTTCCTGCATCTTTATTTCTTTGAAAGAAGCTGTTGTATAAACTCTTACAAATCTATGTGGATGTGCAGGGCAATACTCTTGTCAGGCCATCTGGTACAGTAGATAGAGATAGGGAAATGCTAAGGCTTGCAAATAGTGGTTCAGTTCAGGGTGACGATCGAACTTTACAAATTGGTGTTGAAGGTTGGGAAAAGACAAAACTGAAGAAGAAGCGTTCTGGGATAAAGCCAGATGTTTCTCCAAGTTTAGTATCAACTAAACCATCTGATGGCTATCGGGAACCCAAGCAGGGAATCCAACAAAGACCTGTTGCTGAGGCTCGATCAAGGTTAAATAGTGACTCTCGTGGGTTCAGGTATGCCACTTTGAAGTGCAATTATACCTCTTGCCTGTTGTCACCGTTTTGCCCTTGGCTTAATTAACCACTATCAAATGTATCCAACAAGTTTTGCTGTTTCTTTTGTTACCATTTTTCCATAGTTATTATTGTTACTTCTTTTTTTGGGGGAAATACTTAACTCTTTCTTTCTTATGGTTGGCCTCTCTATTGTTGAATCCTTTGCTATGTTAAGATAGGTGTTTCAGATGTACTTGCTGTTGCTGAGTGATTAGTCTCCTGCTGGTAGTTATGTTGAAAGTGAGGATAGTTAGGGATGTGAGCCAACAATTTGAATAAAACCAAAATTTTAAGTTCACTAAATTTCAAAATTGAAATGGTACTGGTAAATCTAGTAGTTGGCAACCAGGTAGCTGGCCATACCTGTTTGGTAAATTAATTTTTTCTTCTTCTACTCCTACTTCTACTTTCTAAAAATCTTATAAGTTAAATGTAAGTTAACCTATTGTAAGAAATCTGGAGTTTTACCTCTTTTTCTTTTTATAATCCTTGACTTAAAGCATAGATTTAAGGAAAATATTATGTTTATGATGCATAGTTTTACCTTTTTTATTGTCCTTGAACTAAAGCATAGATTTAAGGAAACTATTATGTTTAATGATGCTTTGGGAAATTCAAAATATCTTTATCCTTTACCTTCACTTTAATCAATCAAATAAACATTATTTGTCAAAAATTAGCATTTTTGATACTTCTCATAAGCCAAGCACACATCGTCAACTACATATTCTTATTAATTTAATAACAGCTATAATTTATATATCATCCATACGTTATAGTACATAATGGGTCTGATTATCCCTGGGTTTTAAAACTTTGAAACACAAACTGAAACTGAAATCCAGAAAATGACATAACTTGAATTAAAGTGACCGGTTTTGGTTACCCTTTTTTGGGTACAATTTGTGCGGTTCTGGGTTTCTCTGTTTTAATTGAAAACGCCTAAGGGTTGTTAATAATGATGATACAGCTCAGCTATTTATCAACATGCTATATTACTTTTTTGACATCTCTGTTTCTATTGTTTCTTTTCTTTTTATAATTGTCTTCCTTCCATATGTGCTTGGCTTGTCTAGAGTTTTTCAATGGGGGTCAAGCCTATCTTATATATCCTTAGTACTTATTTATGACATTATTTGCAACTTCTCTGTGAGTTATGATTCCTTTTTTTTTCTGGTGAAATGTTATTTCATGTAAGATGAAGTTTGGGGAACTACAAGTTTCCACATCTATGAAAGTTGTATTGATTAAAGAGTAGAGAATGCCAGGAGAATAATGAAATACTTATATGGTAAAATTTAGTTAATTCTGTTATATTTAGTGATTATCTCTTCTATATACGGTAACCTGTTTTGAAGTAATTATTAAGAACAATGCAGTGCACCAGAAGAGTTATCACCTATGGTTACTTGCATGTCAGTGCTTGAGGCACACAAATAATGCCTTAAATATGCATTCATATGCAAGATGTGAATGAATTATATAATTTGAATGTATTTGTGAGTCTCAAACTCAGAACGAAAACCTTTCTGCAATAACACAATCATCACCTCACCCATTCTTTACCCTACCATGTTCACCTACCTAGAACTCATATTATAAAGTATTTGTCAATGAGGATTTCTCTGATAAATAGTTGTATATATGATTAGTGCATAAAGTGCTTGCAAAGTGGTATAAATCTGTAAAGTCATTGCAACTTTTGATCGGAACTGAAGCCCTTAATTATTTGACTTTGAACATGGAAAAAATTCTCTTTGAAGCTTTTGCCTTTCAGTATAGAGGGCAAAAGGGCTTCCTTTCAGACAATGATGAAATGTAAGTCTAGTTGTGGGAAATTTATTTCTTAGGATTCTTTCTGTTTTATCATTTTGAAGATCTGCCAAGTTGAACTCTTAGAAAATTCTTTTTATTATATTCTTTTGGTAATCTTTTTGCCTTTTATAATCTCCAGCTTATGAGGCAATGCTAATTTCTGTCTTACTATATAGGCTGGGAGTTGCCAATGGCACTGTGAACATTGGAAAATCAGATGGTATCTCAACATCAACAGGCTTGAGTATGCGGTCATCCATCCCTAGGGCCGATCTTGACAACACTTCTCTTCTCAATGACAGAAGAGAACGTTCTATTGGTTCTGATAAGGACAGGGTGAATCTCAGAGCTGTTAATAAGTATGTATTTCCTCCAGACATTTATTCAATACATCTTTATTTTTGTCACCATAGTCATAATCTTCACCATTCATTGATGGTTTTTTTCGTTAATCAGGTTTTACTGCAGTTATTTCTTCTAATAAATAATATTACTTCTTTTTCCTTGTTATTTTTTGATTATTGTGTTTCTTGCCTTTTCATTTTTAAGAGAAGGCTTGGGGTATTTCAATATATGAAGTCTCTTCTGTTGTTCTTTTATTATGTTTCTATTTGATGGTGTATTTACTCATGTTCTTTTGTTCCCTGTAATGCCTCAGAGCAAATGTTTGTGAGGATTTTAATTCAGCAAGTCCTACTTCAAGCACAAAAATGAATGCATCTATCCGAGCTCCACGATCGGGTTCAGGCATTGCCCCCAAGTTGTCACCAGTTGTACATAGAGCAACTGCTCTGAATGAATGGGAGCTTTCTCATTGCACAAACAAGCCACCTGCCGTTGGAGTTACCAACCGTAAACGCACAGCTTCAGCTCGGTCTTCCTCTCCACCTGTTGCGCATTGGGCAGGCCAGAGGCCACAGAAGATTTCCCGTACTGCTAGAAGAACAAATTTGATTCCAATTGTTTCAAATAATGACGAAAGTCCTGCTTTGGATACTACGTCTGATGTTTCTGGGAATGAACTTGGAATGGGATTTGCCAAGCGTTTGACTGGAAATTCTCCTCAGCAAGTTAAATTGAAAAATGAACCTGTATCTTCAGCTGCTTTATCTGAAAGTGAGGAATCAGGAGCTCCTGAGATTAAATCTAAAGACAAGGGTAAAAGGTCCGACGAGATAGATGAGAAAGTGGGACAGAATGTTCAAAAAGTTTTAAGTCTCGGCCTGTCATCAAGAAAGAATAAGCTTGTTACTGGGGAAGACCTTGGAGATGGAGTACGGAGGCAGGGGAGGACTGGGCGGGGTTTTACATCTAGGAATATTATGCCAATGTCAGTTGAGAAGGTTGGCAATATGGGAACAGCAAAACAGCTTAGAAGTGCCAGACTTGGTTTTGATAAAAATGAAAGGTTAATTTTTTTTCAGTTTTTTCCCATTTTGTAGTCTAGCTGTGTTGGATCAGTCAAATTGAAATCTCACTGTTATCTTAATTATTTAACACAGCAAGGCAGGTCGTCCGCCAACTAGAAAACTTTCTGACCGTAAGGCATATACACGTCAAAAGCATACAACAGTCAATGCAGCGGCAGATTTTCTTGGTAGTTTTGCTTCAAAGTCTATAAACATTTAACTTTTGACTTAAACATTTCTGAATATAAATATTTGTGATTATCCATTCAAGCCTATATTCACTTTTGGCTTGATTGTTTTAGTTGGTTCAGATGATGGGCATGAAGAATTATTGGCTGCTGCAAGTGCTGTGATTAACCCTGGTACTATTTGTCACTGAAATTTTTTTATGTTTGTTTTGTTTCTGAAATTCTTTCTTGGTTGATTGATTTGATTGCCACTGCAGCTCATGCATGTCCCAACTCATTTTGGAGGCAAATGGAACCATTCTTTGGTTTTATATCTGATGCCGACGTTGCTCACTTGAAGAAACAGGTAAAGCATTTTGTTTTTCAATTTAGTTATTTACTATTGTTCTGGATAACGGCTTTCATAAGCATGATCTCGAATTGGATAAAAAGTCATGATATTGTTAGTGTCATAATGTTAAGGAACAAACCAAACATGTAATGCAGGGAACATAGGTGGTGCAGATAATGTCTACCTTTAATTATTCCAGAATGGTATATATGTAACAATGTCTATTCTTTTTAGGTAGTTTTTATTGGTGGTTATATAGCATGTGATGGTATTGCATGTTAGTGCTGTTGCACACCTGAGGCCATTTTATTGCCTAGTTTGTGTAAAAGCTATTTTTATCTAACAAATTTTTTAAACAATGGTTTATTGATTTTTGGGTTTTACTATCTAGTTCTTCCTCCCTCGTTTTAATGAATGACAGATAGTATTCCTTGCTTATTGTTTCTAACCAACTATAACAATAAGGTGTATTGCTGGTAGTTGTAGAAGTACCATTTCAAAATCTGAAGGCCAAGTTCCACTTATTTCTAACATCTCTTTAATGCATCTTTAGTGTACATTACTGTTTCGTTTTTGTTGTCTTCTGATCATCTATAATGAGCTATCCATGTCATTTAAAGTAGCAGAAGCACTTTTTTGAGTATTAGTATTATTACACTACAAGCTTTCAGTTTATCAAATTTGGGCCCAGGGATAGCCTCTATTTTTCTATAAAATATTATAATGGTTGAGTTATGTTTTTTCTCATAAATGTTTGCTTCCTTTTCTTTTTCCAGGGAAATATTGAATCTACTGCACCATCGCCAACTCAGGTTTCATCTAATGTAAATAACTGCAGTGCTGTCCCTAATGGATATGGGTTGATTGAACATGAGGGAGAAGTGGGACTTTCTACTGAAACAAGGCTTTCTGAAAAGTTAGTGCCAGGAGCAAGAGACATTCCTTTTTGCCAAAGACTTATAGCAGCCATAATTTCAGAGGAAGATTATACTCATGGAAGTAGAGAGCTGGAATTTGATACATATGAAACTGAATTTGAACTGGATGGAGATTCGGGATCAAATGGTTTGAGTCATGTAGATAACTTTAAGTTTTCTGGACATGGTGTGTTTAATGGTTATAAAGTAACTGGGAAGACAGAAAGTGATGAGCTAGAGATTGATGCGTTGAGCATCCCAACCTTGGGCATATTTTCAAACTTGAATCATTCTGTAAATGGTGTACTTTCTGACCAGGCATTGATTCCCAGTATGTCCTGTTCAGAATTTCAGTATGATGATATGCAGATAAATGAAAATATTCGTCTGGAGGTTCAAAGTATTGGAATTTTTCCAGAACTAATGGTAGGTTTATTTTTATATAGAACTTCATAACGGTCATCTATTTTTCTCTTGTTCCAGACTATTTATCCATTATTTTTGTTTGTGTTTTGTGTTTGTGAGTATGTGGACCATGAGCACAGCCAATATCTTGGTACTTCTAATTTTAGCTGCATATTGTTTCAAATATTGCTTGTCAAGCTTCTTTTCACTGTTTGGGGGGAAGGGGTAAATGAAGGCTGTGTTGGTCTCTTGGTTGCTTTCCATAAGAGCAATGCTTGGATTTTTATGTAATGTTGTTGCAGCCTTGGCATTAAGGTTTATTAATGTATTTTACTAATTGCATATTCTTCTTTGTTCAGCCTGATATGCAGATGGAGGATGAAGGATTCAGTGGGGAGATCATCAACTTAGAGGAGAAGTACCATGGACAGGTATTGTTGATTGCATAGCAACAGCCATCTTGCATACGTCTTGCATAACTTATAAAGTATCATTTCATTATTAACTGTGTTTTTGTCCTGTCTTTCCAATTTGTTATGATGGTTATGGGAATTCTAGGGAAAGTTAGTATTGAAAACTCCTGTCCAAGTTGTAGGAAGAGAGAACACCCAAATTTTTGCTTCAGTTGCAAATATATCTGTTGAACTTGTCATGTTGCAATGGATGCATTCTTCTTAAAAGGTCATCTTATATTTTGCTGTGTTTTACAACAGGTTTCAAAGAAAAAAGGTTTGCTAGATAAGCTGTTGAAATCTGCCTCAGAAACAAAAGAACTTCAGGAAAAGTAAGGAATTTGTTCTTTTTCTCGCGATAAATACACATGCCTTAGCCTTTAAAATTATTTTACCCTATTATGCATTCACAATGTTGTATTTCTGTAAAGGGAATTCGAACAACTTGCTCATGACAAACTTGTCACGATGGCTTATGAAAAGTATATGGTAATTTTCTTGCCTTTTAGTATCTCTTCACTTTGCTTCATAATTTCATCTTTCTTTCTTCAGGTTTAGCTTGATATATTATTATAGTAACTCTAGTGTTGCAAAATCAAGAGGGGGTAATGCCAAAATATGTAGATTGGTCTGCTAAAAGACGTAATAAAACTTTGTGTAATTCATTTAAGCTCATCTTGGAAGAAGACTCTGGTTTAAACTTTTCTATTACAGATTAAGAGAAGAATTAAGAGAAGAAATATAAATAACATGGATTGAATGGAGGACAGGCACCAATTCTTCAAATTTGTCTCTTTTATACTGTATGTTTGATTTGGTTGTCATTGCTATACCTTTGTTACTGGTCTGGAGTGTGAAGAGGTGAACCTAAATTTTGTTCATCCGGCCACTGGGACCAGAGACAAGTAAAGCAATTCATAAATTCTCTGGCTTGATAGTCAACTGGTGCAGCTTTTGACCCTGAAACTTTACCATGGCAGAAATTTTTTGTTTCAAAGTGTATTTAGAGAATAGGGGCTCAGGGGTTGGTTGGCATGCCTCATCTACATATTCACATTTTTTTGTTACTTCATGCTCAGTACTTCAAATTTGCATTGGAATATTCATCTAGTGAAACAATGAGCCCTTTCTTCCCTTCATTGGTTATCATAATCAATGTCTTTCTTTGACAGGCTTGTTGGGGTCCTAGTGCCACTGGTGGGAAGAGTTCCAGTAACAAAATGGCTAAGCAAGCTGCCTTAGCTTTTGTCAAACGGACATTAGAACGATGTAATAAATTTGAAGATACAGGCAAAAGCTGCTTCAGTGAACCCTTGTTTAGGGATATGTTTCTTTCTCGGTCTTCCCACCTGAGTGGTGGAAGATCATTAGTTGCTCCTGTGGATGAGGAATCTGGGAAACTGTATTCCAATACCTCAAGCCGCTCTCTAGAAGCTAGAGTTTCAGGTATATTATCCGGTAGCTCTGGAATTTGCTTTTCTATTCCATACACATCACTTGTCCTATATATCCCTTCTAGAAGGCATTTGGTCTTGCAACGTCTTGTTCTTTTTCTACTTTATCTTTTCTTTTTCTTGTCATGTGGCACAATTTGGATTGTTATTTTCTTTTCTACAGCTTCTATGGGTCCTCAGCCAAGTCCTCGAACTTCTCGGTTGAGCCAGAATGGGGATGGCTATGTTGCTAATTCTTCTGATTTGCTTCCACCTGTAAATCGCTTATCTGAACAATCTACTGGAAAAGAAGATACATGGATAAACAGGGGGAAGAAAAGGGAATTGCTGCTTGATGATGTTGGTGGTTCCACTTCAAGTGGTCCTTCAGGAATTGGAGGGTCCCTATCAAGCAGCACCAAAGGAAAGAGGAGTGAGAGAGATAGGGAGGGAAAGGGACACAACAGAGAGGTTTTATCAAGAAATGGAACTAATAAAATTGGTCGGCCAGCATTGTCTAATGTTAAGGGAGAAAGGAAATCTAAATCAAAGCCCAAGCAGAAAACTCAATTATCTGTTTCTGTAAATGGCCTTCTTGGCAAGATACCAGAGCAACCTAAACCAGCATTACCTTCAGAGGCTAAGTCAGGTGAAATCACTACTAGTAGCAATGGCAAGGAAAAAGATGGTTTTGGCATGGATGTATTGGATGATCCTGAGGCCATTGATTTTTCCAATCTGCAGCTACCAGGATTGGATGATGGCCAGGGGCAGGATCTGGGTTCATGGTTGAACATTGATGATGATGGATTACAAGACCATGGTGACTTCATGGGCCTTGAAATTCCAATGGATGACCTTTCAGACTTAAATATGATAGTTTGAAATCTTTCTCTGTATAGTCCTGTTCATTATACTATTGACAAAGAAACATAATCACTGTTGTCAAGAAATGACCAGTTACATGGATGGTCATTTGGCCGCGGGTCCACAATTAGGCTTATATAGATTCTTTGGTAGACTTCACAAGATTTTTAAGTGAACCTTTTGGATGCTTTGATTTTGTTCCTGTGTTAAGTTGGTAACTTCGACTGTAAAGATCTTTTGTTCAAGGTACAATTTAGCATGTCACAAGTTAGTATGTCGTAGCATTTACATCCCAGCAAACACTGTATCCTGCCTGTAGCTTTTACAAATCAGAGAACAATGCCTCTTGTACATACATTTTATATTTCTAATAAAATCTGCTTTCATTCAGTGTAATTTATCTCTTGCAGACTTACCCCTGTAGGTTTTTTTCTTTTCCTTTTTTTTAATATTTAAATTTAAATTTAAATTTCAGATTCTTTGCATGTGCAGTTCTTAATTTTTAACTGATTTTTATTGAATGCAGTAACTTGTTCTTGACATTGTTTGTCAAGATTCTGTTCCTTGTTTCTACAGAGCAAGATACTCATAATTACTTGGTCAGTATCTGTGTTTTCTTCACCTTTTGATGCCTTTACAGGTTCCGGTTACATTAATCTGTCGGCAAATTTATGGTAAGATTTTTGTCATCCATTTTTGTTCTGCCCCTCTTTTTAGAAGTCATTACTGCAGATTCCAATTGTTGTGAGCCATGGTATTTGATAGTACTGCAGATTTCAGTTGTTCTGAGCTGTCATATTTGATGGCATATTCTATGACGGATACAAGATCAAGCCAAATAACAGGAACTCCCATATGCCTTTCTAATTGATGATAATAGCGGGACAACTTCTATTTGTTTTCTGTTTCAAAAAGAATTCTTAACTGTCTAAAAAAGAAATAAAAAATCTTCTATAATCTTTCTGTTGCAGAACTGATGAAAGCAATATTTGCAGGACGTATTTTTTGGAGTTATGGGTCTCTCAATTTGCAGGATTCATACGTACCTGAAATGAATTGCCAGCATGTCATCTTCTGTAGTCTTGTTAATTTGCACCCTAGTTTAAATGGAGGTAAATCTACTATCCCTTGCTGGTTCTTATAAAATATGTAAAAGTTTTGTGATATGATTGCTTGTCCAACAGTGGTTATTTGGCCCCTCCCCTTCCACTTCCTTTTTTGGGTGTAACAGAGGGGTAGGGGGCGGGGAATTGATTTTCTGTGTTTTATTGAAGGAATTGAGTTGTTTTTTACACGGTTTTACAGGACAAGTTGTGCACCTGGCAGTAGAGGCTCTAATTTGTTTGAGGATTGTGGCTCACCCATATATGTATGAAGCTCAACTCACTCCTCAAAATTTGTCTTATGGGCAGGTAGCTCATTAACTTGCTCTTAACTGATTGGATGGAGCTCATTTAGCATTCTCTTAGGGTTTAGTTGAACGTTATTCCAGTGAAAAATAAACCCTACATCCACCCGCTACAAATGCCTGATTTTAAAAGACTCTACATAACTTTCAACTCTGTACACAAGCTCCTTTGCCCGTTTCCCCTTAATTTCTAGTTAAGGTTTTAACATTTTAATGAATTGATGCCTAAGTTTAAACATTTGCTTTGAATGTAAGGGAAAATGACTAGAGAATGACCACACGCAATTGCAATAATAATTTGCAATTTTTTTTTACTAGAGACATCACTTCTGTTTGTGTTAAACATTTGCTTTGATAGTATGGATCTTTTTATTCCATGTTTCGCTGTTAATTCATTGTATGACCTTATTGACAGAAATTAAGAGAAGGGAAGCTGTGGCTTAGGCTTATCTCACGCCACTATTCTATGTCCAGGTAGGTGCTATGATGTATTGCTCATGTTCTGCCTTCCCAATTCTTAAGCACCAGAATATATATATAGTCTGCTCTTTTTTTTTTTTTTTTTTTTGACTATTTAGAAATCAAAATGAAGTCTTTGATTAGACAAGAGGAAAAAAAAAAAAAGCAATATTAAAATATTAAAATGTTGCATTTTATAGAAAGAAAGAAATTAATACATTGTTGTAATTGCGGTTTTCTCGTCTCAAGTGAAATGGAATTGATTTACTATTTGTTAATTATGCTTATATTTTCTTTCTAGTAAAACCAAGATTTGCTGGAAGTGCTTTCTAGAAGCAAAAGGCAAAGTATGTAGAGTCTTCACCCCTTAAATTAACTTTCTTCTGATCAAGGCTTTTGTGATTCTCGATTTAGGGCTTAACACTTAAAGTCATTATATATAATCTTAATTTCATGTAGTTGTTGATTAAGTGAGATTTCCATTTATCTATTTATTTTATTTTGGTAAAATATGTTATTTTTTATATTTGTTTAATGAGGTGGTGTAGGCATAGACTGGTCCATTTTGGTTTCTCCATTGCATTCTGTGGCAGATAATTTGTCCTTTTTTTTTTTTTTTTTTGGGGGGGGGGGGGAGGATTGTGGTTTATGGGGGTGATTAGATTAGGATTTGTCCAAAACAAACGATTGAGAGCCCCATCTCTCCAAATCAGAATATTTGTTTATTGTTCAAACAACTTGATGGCATATGATTTTCCACTGTCAATGCTCATAGATGAGGATTATAAAAATACTTTAAATTTAAATTATAAAAGGAAAAATAGGTAAACAAAAATTCAATTAATTTTATATAAAATATAACACGTGAATTAGAGAGAAAATACAAAAGAAATAGTTTATAATCGGGTTTTTAATAAAACATATAAATTTCTTTTTTCACTTTATTTAAAAGTAAAATTAAATGACATGATATTTCAAATTCACCATAGTTTAATTTTCCAATTAAAAACATGATATATTTAACTCTTCGAGTTATTATAAAACAAAAGGATACTTGTTCACGTCCAGAACTAATTTTCTATCTCTGGTCTAAATTAAAAATATAACAAATGAAAATTCTGAAATTAAAATATTATTTTCTTATTAAGAAATAAAACAATAAAGTATATTACTAATATTTTGTAGTGTAATGAATTTGGGAGATAAAAAGAACCCTCCAATTCATGCATTATTATGGATATAGACATGTATATATATATATATATATATATACACTGTAAGCATGGAAAGCATTGTCGTATTTAATATTTTTACGTAATAATAATAATAATAATAATTTTGGGAAAATAATAATAATAATGAAATGGATAAAAAAAAAAAAAAAAAAAAAGAGGCGTGGCGCGAAATTATATGGCTTAAAACAGAGAATATGAACATAAAAAATGAGAAAGGTCAGTTTGATGGTGTGTAAGTGTAAGTTCATGAATCTCTCTTACATGTCACCGACTTTGCTCACCAGACTCCCCCTTTTCTGACAAACCGTCCACCTTTACGTGGCACTTTCATATTCATTGTGTTGCCTCCAGTCACTTTTTTTTTTTTTTTCCTGATAATTTTATTATTATAAAAAAATGCTTGAAATCCAAAACTTAAATAAAAATTATTTTCTTGATTCTTATAATTAAATCCATTGTTTTTTTACTTGTAAATTTGTATGAAAATTCGAATTTAAAATTAAAATATATAATTACAGTCAATTTAAATTTATAAATCTTATTTATCATAAAATTAACTTTACTAGACCTTTATTTGAGAATATTTCAATTTCAATAGTTATTTATAAAAATATTAGATTATGTATTTAATTATTATAAAAATTCAATTAATGGTACATTTTATAATAATATTGTTTTCTGCTATTTTGTTATTTTATATATATATATATATAGCTTCCATCTTTCGGCCATTAGATATGAATTTCAAAGTTTTGGTAATACTCTGTCGAAACTAAAGTAATTTTAAAATAAAATAAGGAAAAGTATTATGAAATCAAAGGACCTTTGAATTGATGATCCTTCTATTTTTTTTTTTTTTAATTTACAAAATTATAGTATATCCTAAGCTTCAGACCTTCACATGAAGATGTTTTCCTTTGTTTAATTTGGTCTAATAATAAGGCAAATAAATTATGATTTTTTTTAAAAAAAAATTTAATTTCTAAATGGACACGTGAGTGTTTCTCTATTTTTCTATTTCTCTTTGATATGATGTGTTTCTTTTCAGCTCAGTTCTTCTTTGGCAACTTTCCCATCTCTTATGCTGTTCCTTGTAAGAGTAAGCAACTCTCACATCTTTACTTATTGTTTTATTTGCATTTTTAATTATTATTATTATTATTAATTTTACAGAATTTTTTAAAGTATTTGGAGAATATATATATATATATATATATATATATATTCTTGTAATTCTTGCTATATAACAGTGTATTTTGATAAATTTTTGAAAGATAGATAGATATATATGGAGATCAGATGGTGAGTTGTTTTTTGTCTTTTAACTTTGGGTAGTTGAAAGTGGTTAAGTAGAAATTAATAGAAAACCAAATTTTCAAGAGGCTGAGATAAGTTCCCTCTGTTTCAGGGAAGTTAGTTTTTTGCTTGTGTTTTTCTATTTTGTTTTAATTCTTTCTTTTTCATGACTCTATTTCTTTTTTCTTTTGCTTGTGTTACAAATTCTCATATTTTTCTCATTTGATTCATATCCATCCTTTTTATGACATAAAAAAAGGATCAAAAGGCTTGTTTGGAAGGTAGAAAATAGGTTCTAGAGCCATCAGTTTCTAGCTTTTGATTCAGTGATCCTATTTTTATTCCTTTGAAACCCATTTAATGGAAGTTTAAGTCCATTTTCAAACCATCATATTTACTACTTTGTTCAATTTTTATTTCATTTCTTCAATTTGTTTGCATAGTCTTTTATCATTCTTTCTTGTATATAAACGAACCAAATTAGAAGATACATAAAGTAGCAATCATAGTTTTAGTTTCTAGTTTGTTTTTGGAGGGTCCCAAAGTTAAAGATTATTGCTTGCTTTAAGTTCAATGGAGGAGATATCTCCTGCAGTTGCTGTTCCATTTAGCATAGACAAAATGATTTGCAATAAGTCATCAGTAACAGCTCATATGGAAATTTCGGGGCTAAAGCGAATGGCGGATAAAGAAACCTTGATATCGAATCCCACAAGGAAGGCAAATATGCCTTTTGAGTCTGTTCATTACAAAAATGAAAGTTACAGCTGCAATAGGACACAGGGTGGAATTGGTCCGTTATCAATAACTGAAGATGTGAGTTCTAGGGAATCCATTAATAAGCAAAGCGAAGACTACAAGTTAATTTCATTAGGTGATGACCAATTACTTGAAAATATAAGTTCTCAATCTGTGGCTAGTGATACTAGCAGTATCTGCTGTGAGGAACCTTTGTATTTGGATGCTAATTTCAGTAGGAATTCAACGGATGTTGAAGAAAGTGTTGGTAATTTTGAAATGATTGCCAAGCCCTGTGTTAAAGAACCAAATGTTGAATTACAGCCTATGGATGATATTCTTTCAGTTGTGGTGGATACTGGGGGTGAGGGTGGAAGTGTGTCTCATCCAAAACCTCGTGAGGCACTGGAAGAAAAGAAGATCGCTATGACAAGTAGCATGAACATATGTGAATTGAATAACATACCACTTTGGGGATTTACATCTATCTGTGGAAGGAGACCAGAGATGGAAGATGCTTTCGCTGCAGTGCCTCGACTTTTGCAAATACCCACTCAAATGCTGATGGATGAATGTGATCATGTTTTGAATGGCATCAACCAGAAACTAGGTTCCTTCACTGCGCATTTCTTTGGCGTATATGATGGACATGGGGGCTCTCAGGTATGCTTAATGCCACTTTTCTTCTTATTATCCTTTAGTTATGCATTCATCAATATATTAAATAAACCAGCAAGGTTCTTTTTGGTCAAAACTGAGGAGGATTTCTTTCTGGAGGTTGCTAATTATTGCAGGCAGCGAATGCATTTGGCTTTGGCCGAGGAGATAAAAATTGCAAAAGCAGGTTTATATGATGGAAGCACTAGGAATAGTCAGCAGGAAAAATGGAAGAAAGCCTTCTCAAATTGTTTTGTGAAAGTTGATGCCGAGACAGCAGGATCATACAGAGGCGCCACAGGAAGTAATACCGATGACTCTCAGGTCCAAGTCAAATCAATTGCACCTGAAACTGTTGGTTCTACTGCAGTAGTTTCCCTGGTCAGTCCAACTCATATTATAGTTGTAAATTGCGGTGATTCAAGGGCAGTCCTGTGTCGTGGAAAAGTTGCTATGCCATTGTCAGTAGATCACAAGGTAAGTTTTTGCAATATTTTCCCAGGAAAGTTTCACCTGGCATTCTTAAGGAGCTCAATCTCCTTATCAACTTTATTTTGGTTACAGCCAGATAGAGAAGATGAATGTGCAAGAATAGAGGCAGCAGGAGGCAAGATCATACAGTGGAATGGGTCTCGTGTTTTTGGCGTTCTTGCAATGTCAAGATCGATAGGTATATATATCTACTCTAAACCCTTTATAATTTCATCTTCTTAATATTGGCATCTCAACATACTGTTACTGTTAGTTTTGGAATTTTAGTTTTTAACAAGAACTGAAGTTGCAAAAGAAATGGAGAAACTATAAACTAGCCAGCTTGTAAGAGAAACAGTTAAAGTGAATTTGAAATGCTTCTCAGGTGATAGATATTTGAAACCATGGATTATCCCAGATCCTGAAGTGATGTTTGTTCCTCGAGCAAAAGAAGACGAATGCCTTATCTTAGCGAGTGATGGATTATGGGATGTAATGACAAATCAAGAGGTTTGTGACATTGCACGACGAAGAATCCTTATTTGGCATAAAAGGAATGGTGATACATTGTCTGCAGTAAGGGGCGACGAAGTCGATCCTGCTGCTCAAGCTGCAGCAGAATACCTTTCAAGACTTGCTCTTCAAAAGGGAAGCAAAGACAATATCACTGTTATTGTTGTGGATTTGAAAGCTCAACGCAAATTTAAGAGGCAAACGCTTGTTAGTAACTAGTATGTTTAAAACTTTGAAATACTAATGTAGTGATAAAAAAGAAAAAAAATTGAATTTAAATTTACTTAGATTTAGCCCATCATTTTTTTATTTGTTTGGGCTAATTGTAATTCTCTACTGATTTAGAAATAACCTTATAATGAATAGTACAATCTGCAATATATTGGAAAATTGGAATGCTCAGTTTAATTTTGCAAAATTCCATTTTTCTGCTTTAACATCAGGTTCAAAGAATATTGCAGTGCATCATAATTAAAGTTTTAGCCTTTAAAGTATTCTATTTGATATTATATTCTTGGAGTTTGGGTTGATAATCAAATTTATGATATTCTCCTCACCTCTACCAAAAGGGTTTTTTTCTTTTTCAAATTTATGTCCATTTTAGATATCTGTAGCCATTTTAAGGCATCCAGTAACACAGCTAGCTACGTCCTGAACCAGACTAGCTTTGTTTTTTTTGTTCTACTCTCATCAATTCCGGTCGTGCAAATTTAGTATATGCCCTAATATCATGCATAGAAAATAGAGCTGACAGTGTTCATCCAGTGTTAGGGCATTTCTTGAGATAGAAAAAATGAAATATTTCGAAGCAACAACCGCCAATACAATTCAAATACATTTACATGCCTTTTCTTTAAAACAGGTAATATGTGTACGAACATGTCTGAGACATATATGAGTATATATTTAAAACTGAAATGTTCAATACTTCATATACCACCAAATAGTTAAAGAGTCCACGATTTCCCTCAGGGATTAAGGTCAAACCACGCAAGGAAAAAGATTCATTTTAAATAGGAATTGATGCATTTTCATCCCTAATAGAGCCAACTAAAGAATTGGTCTTTCATCTCTTTTAAGTTAATACAGGACACTATACCTCAAATGATAATACAAATAGCACCTTTCCCAACAATCATAAGCCCTCCATTCATAAAAATAACCTTCTGGCACTTGGCACTTGTCACTGTAATGGCAATGACTGTTTATTTTCAGTTGCAATGACAGCTAAAATCTTACCAAATCTTCAAAATTTCAGACTGGTAGCTTCCCTTGAACCGTCTCATATTGTATCTGTTTGCACGTAAGAACTCTTTTCAAAAGTGACAAAACTTGTATATTCAAACCTTAAAAACAAAAATCAACATAAAAATTATAGTTCAGTTGGCAAATTGCATTAATAACTTGAAGGCACTGCCCGACTCCTACACTACAAGATTGATTAGGCAACTAAATCCCAGATAGACCCAGATAGACCAAAACAAAAAAGAAACATAACAGAATCTTTTTCTATTTGGAAAAGAAAGAGCAGAATGGAAGTGTGTGTGTGTGTGAGAGAGAGAGAGAGAGAGTGAGAGAGGCAACTTTATTCATTGCAATGCCTAGTACTAAGGT
This sequence comes from Vernicia montana, assembly GCA_949750685.1. Taxonomy (NCBI): domain Eukaryota; kingdom Viridiplantae; phylum Streptophyta; class Magnoliopsida; order Malpighiales; family Euphorbiaceae; genus Vernicia; species Vernicia montana. Next base: position 33,487 of record CATKHJ010244855.1, read on the forward strand.
TCAGGTACAAGTGTATATAAAGGTCCATTTGGATAAATGAGGATTTAAATTTGACATTATATTGGTGCTTTATGATTTTTTCAAATCCAATATCCAAATCCACCTTCATTAAACTGCATACTTAGCCAAATGGACACAAAATGTTGTTACCTACCCCCAGAAAAATTCACCAGTTTGCTTTTATTTCCTTTTATTGATTCATTGGAGCAAGGGCTTAGGCATTGAACCCATGGCTCCCTTTTTTAACATGTTTGTTTCCCCCTCCACCACCACCCACTCCCCCCCACCTTTCCTTTTGCCATTTTTTTTAAAAATTATTTTTTCTTTAATTTGCAAACACCTCTTTCTGGATTCCAGAGGCAATAAAGTACAATCAAATTCTATCCAAAAGGAGCCTATGAAAAGAAAAATAATCATACATCAATATGTAGAATCTGGAAACAGGGGAAGAATATCATGAATTGAAATTTATCAAGCAAGAAGATCCAACTCATGGCACATCAAAGAATGTAGCCTAAACTCACAATAGCCTAAGAAACAAAAAATTGGACTTACCAGAAGTTTCAAAAGGTTGCGAGTGGAGAGCCTGCCTGTGTGAAGTAAGATGAGAGATCTATATGCAGGTCATCATACATGTTCATGAAAGGATGGGTCTGGCATTTTCATTAAAAAAATTTAACCCAAAAAAAAAATCAGATATAGAAGAGTCCAGTCAGAACATATGTACATTATTAGATTGGATTTTAAGGTGTCGAGAAAACACATAGGAATTTCACATACCAATAGTTCATGAGCTGACTGTCTGTCTTTTGGGTCTTTCTGCACACTGAAAAAGACAATAGAATCCCAGATGGGGATTAGCAACCTCATAATCCATTGTACTGTCTAGGAGACCAAAACGAAAATACCAATACAATCTTACCACAAAAGTGTTGGCAAGGGGTAATGCCAGAAGTATTATTCCATCAAAGGAAAAAGAAGCCAGAAATGCAAAAATTTTTAATATTACATATATTTTAACAGTTTTCCTCGTCTTTTATTCAAATTCAACTGCAGAAATACATCCCCAGACTCGGAAGGAACATGAAAAATACACATACAGAACGTGAATAATTCCAAATAAATATTAAATAATTTTCTATTAAATTGCTTGATACTCGTAAGAATATATCAACATAAACAAAGGCACAGGCTATGCAAATTATATCCTCGAGTCTGAATTTATCTATATATCATATTGAAAGTATGAAGTCACTCCCACAACTAAAGACAGCAAAACTACTATAGAATTACGTTTCAGTAGAAGCATCATATAGTCCTTACCATGAAGATATGAACGAGCAAAACTCTGGAGAAAACTGATCAGAAGGTGCACATGGTTGTGGTTGCTCAACAACAGCTTCCATAAGCTCATAAACATTAACCCAGCCTTCACCCTGCTCCGGAGGGGAATATGGGAATTCACCAGTTGCACACTCCAGTAATACCAAACCCAGGCTCCAAATGTCACTTTTGGAGCCATACTTTAGTCCACTAATTCTCTCGGGCTACAAAACACAATCACACATGATAAAGTTTCAAATGGACCTTTGTAGCTAGAGGAAAGTGGAAAGATTCTTGCAAAAAAAAAAAAAAAAATTCAGCATTATCACATGTACAATTAAATACTTACAGACATATAGTTGTATGTACCAACAAAAGTATTTGCCTGTCCAGAGGTGCTTGCCATTATTGCACTCACACCAAAGTCAGTAATCTTGACCTCTCCTCTATGGTTTATCAATAAATTAGAAGGTTTCAAGTCCCTGTGGATGATGTGTTTTTCATGATGAAGATACATTAAACCCTTGAGCACCTGTAGCAATTGGAAAAGGAATAAAAAAATAATTGGGTAACAAAAAACAAGTTCAGAGTTGCATTATTTTCCAAATATTTCACCTGCTTACAAATGGCAGCAAGATATGCTTCTGGAATTGTTTTAACTTTTTTCAGAAGATCTGCCATGGATCCACCATCCATATACTCTAAAATAATTGAAATGGCACCATTGTCATAGAAAGACTGGTAACACATGACAACATATGGACATTGTGACGATTGATTAATTTTTAGTTCCTTGGCAATTGCTTTCCTTGCATTTTCCTCAATATTCATCTGTATAACCTGAATATAAACAAAAATGCCAAAATTCATTATGGAAAGAAACAACCATGTAAATGCCAAAGCATGCGCATATTTTGGACAAGAAGTATAATGATAACAAGACTATAATTCTATAAACATGTCCGCATTGGAGCAACCGCTCCAGAGAATCTATAAGAAGGATGACTGGCAAAGTAAAACCATGCCTTAACCAAAATAATATGAAGAACAGATTTTCACTTCAAACTACCAGTTTAATCTGAAAGGTACATTTAAAGAGCCATTAAGAGATACTAACTCCAAAGTTGACGCCATTAGTTTACTCTAAGTATCAGAAAATACAGGAACTACAAAATTATTGGTCTAATTTTTTTTAATAAATAATTGCATCAACACCTATAAAAGCAATCCACATGAATTAAACAGCACAAGATAAAGAGATCTCCATGCTTCAATTTTGAATCTTGAAATTCCATCTTTTGCATGAAAAAAGATGAAAGTCCATAAATTAAACTCTGATAAACCCCAAACCCCCCCCCCCCCAAAAAAAAAAAAAAAAAAAAACACTTGCACACAACACAAAATACAAATGTTAAAAAAAGTGGAAAAAAAAAAAGAGAGGTTCTAGTGCACCAATGACAGAAATGGTGGGCATTATTTCTCTACCTAGACAGTTAGAGTGGGAACTTGATTCGTAAAAGTTTATGAAATAATTTTCATTACCTAGCAACCAATCCATAAAATTGTGCAAAATACAATAACTAGAAACAGAAAAAACATAGCATGAAGCAATAATTCATCTATTCTTAGCTTCCTAGTTGGAAGGAAGAACTATGATGGATGCTCAATGAAATTTATATGAAATACAAAAGCTTGCAAATAATAAGAGACAAAACTTGTTAACATGATATAACAGATTGATAACGACAAGAGGACCAATATTCTTTTAAGTGCATAACTGAGAGAACAGGTGATAAAAGCAACACTGCTCCTGAATGTACCATACCTTCAGCGCAAAAAACTGGCCTGTCCATTTGTGTTGCACCAACTGCACAATTCCACTACTTCCCTTCCCGATGACCTTGATGGAGTCTATGTCTGCTAAATTCAACTGGTTGTCTGATGGCTTAATAGGGGGTGGCTGAAGACAGGAATACACATAAAACAAACTAAAAATTTGTTGTAAGGCAAGAAATTACACAGCAAAACACTAATTATTGTTTTTCCTTTAAGAGAACTTTATCTAGCCTTCGTACTTCTTTCATATCTCCACTTATCATTCCTAAATCCATATTGAATTCAATAGTTATAAAGAAATTTCCCATAGGAAGGTATGGATGGCTCTACAAAATATTATATAGATGTCAGAAAGTGTGTGCACCTTCAAATAAGACAGATTGGGAATTTGAGATTTGTCCATGTTCAATAAGTCTTTGCTTGATACACTTTGTAGGTTTTATATAAAGAGGATAGGCCACAGAGATAAGCTATAAAGGCTATATATAATAATGGAACCTTCATTGTGAACCAAAATTAAAATTGTTGGTACATTTCATAGCACTGACTTATAGGAAGACCATTAGGAAGAAGAAGAAGATTTTTGCTTCATTTTTTATTTCGACTAGGAGACAGTTCAAACTATATTTTGAAGAGACTCATGGAAGGATGTTGCACCTTCAAAGAAGCCTTTCATTGACAATATGATGAAGCTTACAAGAAAAAGGTTTGGTAAGAGACTGTCTATATATATATATATATATATATAGAATAAGAGGATAAAAAAGAGTCTCTATTAAAACAAAGGGCTTCAGGTGGTATATGACTTGGGGCTCGAAAAAGGTAGCAAGGTGTAATCTATTTTTTTTTCAAGAGTTTTCAATAATATGAGTTAATGTATTAATCCCGTATTCCAAGTTCTCTAGATCAATGAGTTTGACTCCATAGTATATACACTAAACTTATACTTTACTGATTAATAACTCCATACACATTCAAATTATTGTAAGATACTTGAAGCAAGCAAATTAAATCTACAGTACAGCCGTGAAGCATAACCTCAAAGTCACTAAACTTGATCAAAACACTTCAACTAATTTTATTAATCGAAGTAACTGAATTTATGGAGGAACTGATAATTCAATATTAAATCTAGGATAAACTGGACTTTATTTATAAGAAATTATTATTTAAAAAAGAAAGAAAGATAGGAACTAATTATAAATGTCCTTGAATTTCAATCACCGATCTAACGCTTAGTTTTTGTCCAGATAAAGAAAATTGAAAGCATATTACCGCTTCAGGCTCAGTTCGGGAGACAATTCGAACACCATCGCGATTGACGAGCAGATCGCCATCCATAAACGTACCGCTTTGGGTTCTGCGGGGGATCCGGCACCAGAAAATCAGCTAAAAAATTGCAAAAACAAAAACAGAAAGAATAGTAGAAGGCTTACAGGAACTTAGAGAGAGAATCTTCATCAGCAGAAGGAAGAGAGAGCTTAAGGTTGAAATTAGGGTTTAAGGCTCCCTTCTTCATGATCGAAATTGTGAGTCGTTGATTGCAAAGACTTTGGAAGGGAAAATGGAGTATGAGTTGAATAAAAAGGACTAATTCGTGATATAATTGGTTGGTGAAGACTAAAGACTAATAAAGACTAAATACCACTCACCATTACAGAACCCTTGAAGAAAGCTCACACTTTCCCGTTTACTTTTCGTTATTTTTACTCGCGCCTCTTTTTCCTCTTTTTTTTTTTTTTTTTTTTTTTTTTAGGTTCTGTAGCTGTGATCCAACGACAAGTCGTATGCTGAAATTGATTTGTACTTCTTATAGCTGTCGTTTGTTTGTTTGCACGACAAGAACTTTTTTATATATATATATATATATAATTCTTTCTTTCTTTCTAACGGCATGCTCTTGCTCCGGCGGGTATTAGTTTTGTAGTTCGCGGTGTTCTTCTATTGTTTATTTATAACTGTCAAACGATTGGACCTGTTCGGGACACTTTGTATTTCACATGTAAATTTTTAATATCATACAATTTTTAAACTAATAATAACAATAAGAAAATGATTCGTGTAAATAATTAATTAAAAATCATAAAAAAAAAAAAAAAA
>CATKHJ010244861.1:0-19177 GCA_949750685.1 Vernicia montana
AATAATTCAATATGAACACATTCACAACAAATTCATTAAATTTTTCACATATGTGAAATTCGATCTTTCATCCTAGGCCTTGCACTTACCAGCCGGGCTGTTTGCTTGGGGACATTAAATGGTAATTAAAGACATAAACAAAAGTCGTCCAATTAATAACACTGTAATTAAATTTATACTATAATTCAAGATTTTTGATATTTAAATTATATACTAATTTTCTTTTCTTTATGAAATGTCAACTTTCAATTTCAAAAGTCTAGAGTTCATTTTATAATGTAATTAATCATGTAGTAGTGAATATATGCTATATATAATATAAATTTTAAGATCATGTATTTAAATAATAATAATAAAAAAATTTATACATGAGGAGAAAAATAAAAGAAAAGGAATATTATTAGTATGATTGATCCGAGGGTGGTTATTAAAATTTGATCATAGGTTTGTCTTTCTAAAATTTTTATTTAATAATATTTTTATATTTTGCCCACGAACATTATTCTTCTCATAATTGCAGCCAACTTCTCCACACCCACACCTACTGTACGGAATCTCCAACTAGGGAAGATTAGAGGAGTTAATGATCGTTATACCAAAAATATTATTATAATCCCAAACTACGTTGTTAATTATTCCTTGCATTTCTTTTTAATTATTATTTTTTGAAGATTTTTTTAAAATTATTTATCTTTTTTAAAAATCAATAAGATTTTAATTTTTTTTTAATTTTATTCTTATTATTTACTGTATAATTAATGCATATATTATCCATTACTCTATAATCAATAAAGATCATTTAATCATTTTATTTTTAAAACTTAACGTAATTAATTATTTTTTAATATTTGTGAAATAATAAAAAATGATAATTAAAAAAAAAAAAGAGGGAGTATCATCTTAATTAACTTTTCTAATTAATAAAAAAAAAACCCTTTACTAACTTAATAATTAATATTTAACACATATATAAAACTAAAAAAAGTAGTACATTACTAAATTTAATCTGTCCTTTACTCACATTTTTATAGAGTAAGTTACAATTCCACCAAACTTTAAATCAAATAATTATATATATATAGTATAGTTTCTAATCATATGGGTCGTGTAAAATTTTGACCAAACTAAGATTATTTAATACTCAGGTACTATCCCATTTCACACTACTAACCTCTGCATGCCTGTCACGTATTAATGAAATGTTTCTTTTTTTATTTTTTATTTTTATTTTTAATATAGTGTTAATTATATGTTTAATAGGCTATTATGAAGTCTACTATCAATGAACTCGATCTTAATATTTTATTCATTTTTTTTTTTTTTAATGTTTAATAAGTTTTTCTTTGTGTGGTTTAACTTCAAGTTCAACTTAGTTCTAGCCGACTAATAATCATTACTTCTAATAGTAGTCTTTTATTTAGAGTGATATTGAGTATTTAATTAAAAGATTAAGGTCCTTTTAAAAAAATTCAGTTTAATATATTATTTTGTCATCTCTCTTTTAATTAATTAGTTTCATGTTTTATGTTTTAGCTAGTATTCTTTATCTAATATAGTCTAATACAATTTCTATTATAAAATTTCTAATCATGAAATAAAAAAATTTATACTCGTTCTGTTAAAATTTAACAATATAATAATAAAAAAATTTTATTTATACTGGATGTATATACTAATCCAATGAAATAAGAATATGTGAAATAAAAAAGATATCGATATTTTTTTTCTTGGTAAAAAATAGACAACAGAGTTATATTATTTAAAATATCTTATCACTCATTAATTTAATATATGAAATAAGCATATACATCAGTAAAAAATTTTCTATTATAATTAAGATTTTTCCAACAAGTTACATAAGATTGGACTCTTTTGTAATTAATCACTTATCAAAATCTTAATCTCATACATAGTAGACTTTTGCAAGACTCAGTTTATAATATAAGTTTATTTTTTATCTTTTGATTAAAATTTAAATTTTGAGAATAACATTTAAATTGTAATTCTTAATGTACAAATTGATCATAAAAATGTGTTATTAAATTCGATCGAAAAGTAAACTTAATTTGCATAGATATTTGACTAAATGAAATTTGAAAAATCTTTTAATCGATTCCTTTTTAATTTATTATAAGGTGATTAAATTAATTTATTTATCTGAAGAATTAATCCTCTCCTTTCATAACTCATTAGATTATACATGATTGTTATTATTATTATTATTATTTTAAATGATCGGCTTAATTGCTCGTTTTTGTTTATGATCAAATTAACAGTCATTATCTCATATATACTTTTGTTTATTTAATTAATTAGCTCAATATCTCTTTTGTTTTTGTGGTATAATAATAATATATGCATCAAAAAGATTCCATATAGCAATCAAGAAAAGAATATTAGATAAGAAATTTCGTTAGTTGGCATATTATATATATTAATACCCATATTTATATGATTCCTTGTGATCGTGCCATGTTTCAATTCTCAATTTTTAGATTTGCAAGAACATGGCTCAAACTATATAATACTCCCTCCGTTTTATAATAATTGCCATTTTAGGAGAATGCACACGTATTAAGAAAGTTATTAAATATCTTTAATTTTAATTAATATAGACAAATATACCCTTATTTTCTCTCACTAAATAAGAAAAAGCATATGAAATATTGTAATTGAGATGAGGATAAAATTAGAAAAGAACTAATAAATTCTGCATTGAACTCCTAAAACGACAATTATATTGAAACAAAATCACTTTTTTAAAAAAACAGTGATTGAGAACCAGAGGGAGTATATAGTTAAGAAAATATATAGCAATATTTTTTCAAAAAAATAAACAAAAGAATATAAATTAATTATTCAAAGTTTTATTTTTTTTATACTAGGAAGATCTAATGGATTGAAATAAACTACATAACAAGAGATAGTTTTCACTTTTAACATCTCTCACTAAATTGATGAAATTTTTTTTATAGTTTAAGAAATTTAAATATGAGACCTCCCATTTCACACACTTTTAAAAGAAATAGAAAAAATCAATCAGATCACACCTAATTAAATATATAAACATAATAATGCATATAACGTGACAAAACCCTTGAACCACATGCCTTATATATAGATGGCAATATATTAAAATTCATTCAAACATTTTTATGGAATGAAATAATTTGGTTGCATGTGAATATATATACATTAATTAAATTGCCATTTCAATTTTTTTCTAAGAATTTTTCGAGTTATACTTTTATATTTATATATAATCTAATAAAAAAATTGATATATATTACGAATTTTTGTCATTTTCAATTAAAATTTTGGGTTCATTACCAATATTAGTTCAGTAATACTGGAATTGTTTACCAACAGTAAAATTTCGAGTTTGAGTTGGAATCTGAGCCAAATGTATCTATAATTTTTTTTTTTTGGTCCATCACTATGTATATTTATGGGTAATTTGAGGCTGAAATCGATTAAAATGGTAATATTTAATAAAAATGTGAAATTACAGTAAATTACCACGTAGTTTGATGTTTATTTTAAATGAGACTAATATTTTTTTGAGACATTTTAATACCGCATGTTTATTACCGTTAAACGTTTCACTGTCAATTCACTGACGCCGTTTATTTTTATTGACGTGATAAATTTTTCATAATAAATTTTTTTTGAGAAAAGTACAATAAATTATTATGTAGTTTATTTTCATGGCACTTTAATATCTTCTGAATTTTACGAAAATAATTTTTTATTATGAAAAACTTGTTATGTCAATAAAAATAAACAACGTTAGTAAATTAATAATAAAATATTTAACAGTGATAAATATGAGGTATTAAACTATAATATATATATATATATATATATATATATAAAAGAGTACTATATACAGTTTTTGTTTCTTGTTAGTACTGTAGGCTGGTCCATGACTAAGTAACCACCCTCCTGTGATATAATTAGCAGCTTTATAGCCCTCCGCTGCCCATTATCTTCTATCCAGTCTCCACCCTTCAAATTTGTACAAACCAATTAATTATATATAATTATCTTCAAAAACAAGTCTTTTTTTTTTTTTTCCAAATAATAATTAAAAAAAAAAAAGTCATTTGGTTCAGCCTTTTGCTTTGCTGAAACAGGAACTAAAGAGTTTAACTATATTAAGAGTAATAATTGTCTTTTGTAGCTAATATTACGCTTGTTTTCTTAACTATTTTAGCAAAATAGGGTAAGCAATGTTGAATTTATGATTTTGATATATTATTGGATTAGTGGACCATATAATTATATAGACCCCAATCTTTTTAATTAATAAAAAATAAATATTTTAATATATTCATTAATTATTTTAGATCATATTTGGATCAAATTTTAATTTTAATTGATTGGATCAAATCAAACTTGAATTAATGATTAAAAAAAAAAAAACTATGGACTTAACTTTGTCTAGCTTGCTCAATGATATATAGGTCTACTTAGATAGAAATAAGGAATTACTCAGAAATTAAGAATTATTGAAGGAAGAAAGCAGATTCTCATATTATTTTGCCATTTCTTCATGCCTAAACTCCAATATTTCCCAGGATTTATAATAATGGCTAAATTATTATTGGTTATCTAATAAGAAGTAACACTTTCTTATAAATAAAACAGGGGATCTTTATTTATTTATTTAAATTTGTTAGCTTTGTTTTCTTGATTGTTGGGCTGGTAAGTGGTAACGGTGAATTGGTGATGATGTTAAGGCAATGTTCAAGTCATTGGAGGGCAGAATTACCCAAAAAAAAAAAAAATTACAAAATTCAATTCCAGAGAAAGAAAGAAAGAAAGAAAAGCAAAAGCTCTCACTTTCTCTATTCCCATGGGCGAAGATCTGCCTTTCCCTTTACCATCACACCCTCTCTCATTTTGCTTGTGATTACGATCTCGAATCTTTCATTTTCCCTTCCTCTCTTTATTTTTCTCTTTCTCTTTCTTTCTTTCTTTCTTTTCCTCTTCACTTCTATCAAAATCTGTACTGTCAGTATCTCTCTTCAGTATTCTGTTTTATTTAGATCATCATCATCAATCATCAACATCAACAATTAACACATCCCCACTTCTCTTTCTTTTCACTTTTATTTTATTTTTTAACACGTATATACCTTCTTTTTTTTATTTTTTATTTTTTATACACATGAAATTCATATAGTTTTATTTTTTATCTCCAATAATCATGGGTTTTAGAACTCTCAAATCCACTAAATTTGTGCATGATGGCAAATAACATTAATTCAAAAAAAAAAAAAAAAACTGAAAAAATGGATCTTGAGAACAACCCATTAAAAAATAAAAAAGATTTATAACAATTTCTGGTCTATATATCATATAAGTGAAAATTAAAAATTTCTACATTATTAAGCCATTAGCAATGGCGCGATTAGTATCAACATGAGTAGTTTCATACACAGGAAGTTCTTGACAATACCTATCTTTTCCAATTACTGAAAGATGATCAAGTTCGAACAAATCTGAACTCGAATAACTTGCAGCATCATCATCATCATCATAATCATCGTCTTCTTCATCCTCCAAAAATTTACCATTTTTCTTCTGATTTTGATGATAATCTTTCAAGAATTCTCTTGCTACTTCCTCAACTCTCCTACTCTTGTCCATTACTTGAAACTTCAGCTCATCACCAATTTTTTTCGATGGTGATTTCCCAATTTTCCATGCTGTTGGCAGAGAAACAGACATGAGACTAGATGGTACTTCTTCTTCTTCTTGGTATAAGCATTTGTGACCACAGGGTCTACAATCTTCATCAACAATTACACTAACAGGGTAAAATCGAACACTCCTTTTAACCCCATTTCGCAGTTTTTCTCTTGTTGATGGTGAATTCTTGCTTAAGCATGATCTTGAAAAGGATGAAGCAGAAGAGCAAGTTGATGATGCTTGTGCAGATTTCAATTTCCTCTCTTCATCACAATTGCCAACAATGGAAGAAGAAAAAGAAGAAGAAATTTTTGATTTCTTTGTGTTACCAGTTGTGAACAGAGAATTGATGAAATTTGCAAGCTTACCACCTGGTGAAATTGGTTGTTTCACCTTCTTTAAATTGTTGTAAATCTTTAAGGCTCTTGATTTGGACTTGAATATGCTCTCTTCAAGCCTTGGAGTCTGCTCTGTAGATGAGCTGTAGTGATAATCACCAAACATATGCAATTCACTCTGTTCATAAAACATAGTTCTCTCTGTTTTCCCTGTTTTTTCTGATCGAGCAGAGGCGCTGGTTTTTACAGGCTTAGGCCTCTGTAGAGCTAAAGAAGAGGCTCTTGATCTTGCACCATAGAAGGATTCTGTATCAGAGGATGAGAATCCACCAGAGCTAGAATCTGAGGAGCTTGAAGTTGAGCTAAAAAACAGAGCATCTTGGTCAAGATCATGATCAAGCTGTGACTTTCTTTCAAATTCTGTCAAGTTTTGCCTCCTATGTTGTGTGGTGGTAACCTTTTGGCTAACTTTGTGATCCATCCATTTCTCAATCAAACAAGCTCGTCGAAGAGCAGCCATTTCTTTATCTTCTTCAATAGCTTTGCCACTTTTTACACCACCAAGACCTTTACTCTGCTTCTTGGGCATTATCGTTTCTCCATAGAATTTCAAATCTTCATGCTTATTTGTGTCACTTTCACAGACAGAACGGTAGATTTCATCAAGAAGAGTTGAAGAGAAAGATGGGTTCTGTCCCTCATACTTATTTCTATCTGCTCTCAATGCTTTCTCCCACTTATGCATGGTTTCTTTTGTGGAAAATGTGTAACACAAGGATAATCAAGAAGATAAAAGAGAGAATTATGAGGAAACAGAGATATAAAGAAAGAAACAAGAAGAGATTGTGTTCCCTGTATTTGTCTGTTTAGAGAGGCTCAAAGGCTGCACAGAAAAGAAGTGAAATCAAATCATGAGAAAAGAAAAATGGTCATTATTGAAAACAAAGACTTGTGTTTTGGATACAAGAGAAAAAGAAGAAAGAAAGAAACAAGAACAGAGAGAAAGGAAACAGAGCAATTGATGTGGTTTCAAGAGAAGAGAAGAGTTAATATCTAATGAGAACCAAAATGGCACGCCTTGACTAGCACAAGAAAGAAAGAAAAATTAAAACTTCAAAAAAAAAAATAAAATAAAATAAAATGGCACGCCTTGAAGATGAAGAGAATGGGAATAGAAGAGAGAGGCTTTATAAAGGGGATCTACCATACGCGTGCATGCCCATTCTTTGGAGCCAATGCCAGCTTGGCATTTGCTGACATGGCACCAAATTTTAGCCCTCTTTCAATGAATTTCCATTAATTAAAAAAATTATTTAATGAGCTTTTAATTTAAGGAAATTATTACTACTATATCAACGAATTATTAAATATTTTAATTAATATAATTTTTTATTTAATAAAAAAGATGTCGATATTATTTTTTATTTTATATATTTTTATCTCATTATATTAGTATTTATATTCAGTGTAGACAAGATTTAGCTACTAATTTAATAATATTGTCTTTATTTTTATAATTGTAAAATTATGAATTTAAACTTTTTTTTGGCATGAATTTAAACTTAAATTAAAGTCAAATTAACAAAAAATAATATTGAAAAAAAGGAAAAGAAATGTTGGTTGTATTCCTTGAAGTCCACTTTCCAAATTCGAATTTGAAGCCGTTGATCATGTAATTAGAAGAAGAGGAGGAGATGGGTATTCATAGTATTAGCATGTGGTAAATTGTCAGATAAATAGTGGGGTCCCTATGTTGGCGTGAGATAGAGATTTTGTAATTGCCAATAGAGATAGTAATTGTAGATTGGAGACACTGGATTGGTACTGATTTAACTAGTAGATATAAAGTCTATTCCTCTAATTGCGAGTATATTTTCATCTTATACTCTAAATATTAAATTGATAAATAAAAAATATTTAATTAATATAATTCGTATACCTATTCATTTATTTATTGAAACAACACCTTTTTTGTGTGTTAATATGATAGTGAATAATTATTGAAAAACTTTTTTTATTTTTTCAGTTATTGTCGATCTTTTTTAACCCAATGATGAATATTTTTTTTTAATTTTTCGTTTTACTTTTAATTTTATTATTCAATAATGTTCATATTTATTTATCTTTTGATATTTTTTTAATTTGTTTTTTTATAATAAATTGTTTTTTTCTTTTGACTTATTATTTGGTTGATAATTTATTATTTAGTTTATTATCTTTAGCAACAAATCTACATTTGTTGATGTTCAAATCAAATTCGCAGAAAAATTATCAGAAAAGTTAAAAAGTGACTATTATTTGTCCCGAGTATGATTCAATATTTCAAGTCGAATTGTATCATTATTTTTATTTTTAGTTTGTTTTGATATTAGTTTTAAAGAATTACAATATTGTAAGATTTTATAATTTTATATTATTTTATTTTATCAATTAATAAATATTTAGTTTTATTTAAAAAATAATAATTAATTATATACATTCAGATTAGATAAGACTTATATTTAGAAAATGAGACTGAATTTATATATATATATATATCGAGGTAGATAATTTGAATTTAAATTTATTTTCAGATTACATTCACTTACCCTATGTTTGGAAAGAAGAAAAATAAGGAAGGAAAAAAAATAAGAAAGGAAAATAAAAGAGGAAAGTAACTTTCTCTTGTTTGAAAAGAAAAGAAAATAAAAAAAAGAAGGAAAATAAACTTTATTTTTTATCCTATATTTTCTCTTCATTTTGAAAAAAAAATAGAAATAAAGAGTAAAAAGAAGAGGAAGGAAAATAATTTTATTTTTCTTCCTTTATTTTTTACTTATCCAAACAAGTGAGAGGAAAATAATAAGAAAAAATAAAATTTAATTTTTTTATTTATTTTCTTTTCTTCTTAGGAAAATTTCCAAACATAATGTTAAGGTTATGTTATACTTGGATGTGCACAAAAATTGAAACTTTGAAATTTAGGGAGACTTTGGGTATGAAGTGATGCAACACTGAACTATTAATTATATACGGTTGGTAAAGCTGGGAATACTATTGCCACTGACTCTAATGTTGTTGTGAGAACTGAAAAAAGTACACATTTTTCAAATTTCTGGTACCAATTCTGGTGAAAGTAAAATGGTTACAGTGATCATAAAAAGTATAGTTTGTTTTTCTATTTTTGTGTGAATTATTATTGAAAATCATAAATTATTAAAATTAACTTTTTAGTGAATTAAATGTATTTTTATCATGAAAATTTTAAAATACTTAAATTTTATTTTCATATTTTAACAAAATTTTAAAATGATGTCTTTTAAAAAATAAATTTCAATTTTAAAAGTTCTAAAAGGACTTGAGAATTGAAAATTTGACCTTCTATTATAAATTTAATACAACAAGTGAGCCATTAAAAATTAAATAATAAATACATATATGGTAGCACAAGTGATTAATGATTTCATCAATTTTAAAACCCTAAATATTTTTTATATATACCAAAATATTTTTTTTTTAATTGCCAACCAACAAAATTTGAGTGTTTGATACTTACTTTATGATTCATTAAAAATCGAATAAGTCGAAGTAATATTATAGACTATACAACAGGAATAACCATCTCTTTTAACATTTCTAATAATTTTTTATGGTTTGAATATTTTTGTATTTGATATAATTTTATTATCTACCGTTCATATTATTAAGCATTGAAATTAAATAATTTATTTTGGAAACAGAAATACATGTAGAAGGCCTAAATATATATAATACTATATAATTTAAACAATAAGAGAGGGAGGTTCGATGCTGTTGGTTGATAAATTCTCATTGAGTTGGCATAGTCATAATAAATTATTGAAAAGAACCAAAGCGTAAACAGGCATGAGACAAGAAACACAACAAATTTAGAGAACATTCAATGGAAGTGAAACCTTTTTTTTGGTTAATTGGAGTTTTAATTTTCCTGATATTAGTTGTCATCGAATAATTTTTCCTACTATTTTATTATGAAGCATGGGAGAGGTTTCAAGATAATATTTCTTTTTTTTTTTTTTTTTTTTTTTTCCTTTTGGATTAGGTATAAATATAATAATTATAACAATAATAATAATATGATGTAAATGTTTGAGAAATTGTGGATAAATAATTCCAGTACTTGGCGTGAGCGGGGGATAAAAACTTGGATTATAGTGCGCAGTATACATGTAATTAAAAACATTGTACATGAGGCTTAACTCAAGTGGCAAGAGCATTACTCTTATGAGTGAGAGGTCTTGAGTTCAAAGTCCTCTTCTCCACATTAAGTGAAATTTCACTTTTATGATGAGTGTAAAAAAACGATTACTTTCTGTTATGTAGTTTCACGGTCCATTGAACCTTCTAATGATTAAAAAAAAAAAAAAAAAACATTACACATGAATTTGTTGAAAAATTATATATATTTATAATTTTTAATGGGCCACTTAGTGGAGAGATTAGACATCACCATGGAACCATATATATCTTGAATCATCTAAATTAATACATAACTCAGGATAATTTTTTAATTAAGTCACTTTTGAGGGTCTAATTGGTGAATGTATGTATGTAATTATTCAAATAATAAATAGGTAAATATATTATAATTGATATATATGTACTTAGAGAGAACTCTTAATTGGTTTATAATTAGTAAAATATTATAATTATGGGCATATTGTTGGATCCATATCCCATACTATATACTACTAATTAATTAAATCGAATAGAAAGCCATAATTATTGATGCACATGGAAATTTACAGATTTTCATTTTATACTCTAATGTACTTGTGCCACTTGATATGGGACCCATTAATTTTTTTTATTTTTTGTGAATTTTTGAATTTGAAAATGGGTATAAAAATACATTATAAGCTTTATTACCCAGATTTATAAATGATAGTTGAAAAGGGAATGAAAGAATAATTATATAACCTTTAATCATGGGAAAAACTTAGCCTTTAACCATGGTGCATGAGTAATTAATATCATGAAGAGGAGCCTGTAAATTAAATTTGTTGCCTTTTTTTTTTTTTTTTTTTTTTTAATGATATTTAAATTTAACCTAGGAGCCTTATTTGCGCGCTGAATTTATAACGGTCTATTTTTTTTCACACCTAAATTATACTGTTGAAGTTAATTTCAAACAGTAATTTTTGATAAATTAATTAATTAAAGCTCTCTCTTGATTTTTTTTTATACGCATTCTCCTTTAACATTTATATCTTACTAAATTGATAACAATTATTTGTAATTTGAAAGATTTGAATTTGAAACTCTTCATTGATAATTAATAATTAATAGTAATTTATAGTTAAAATGTAACCTTTTTGCATATTGCATGATTTTTTTTTTACCCAACATAATGGGATTGCATGCCCTTACGATCCACAATACAAAGCAGCTCATAATTTTGGTCTAACTTTATGACTCAAACGCCATTTCATTTTGTCTAATTATGTTTTACGTACGTTATAGTATATTGTTAATAAATTAAAAAAAAAAAAAAAAATGGAAACATAATTAAAGAGTTTATGGCCTTTGAGGTCAAGTCCTTCAAGTGCAAAAGAAAAGAAAAATCGTTTATGCAGATATGTGTTTAAATTTTGTGAAAAATCATTCCTAATTTCTAGCTATATGATTTGCATGGTAATTTTTTCAAAAAAATAGTAGTATATATGGACCATACAATAAATTGCAGTTTATATACAATAAAAATAGTAGTATATTTTTGTCCTTAAACTCGTTGGGAGAAAAAATGTATTCTCAGTTGAAACTTAAATTGATTCAAAAATATTTTTGATGAAAAAAGATTTATAATTAGATCCGACAATATGTCAATAAGGATAAGATATTGCCAGAGCAAATTTTGTTAGGTACAGAGCAATTAAATAGTAATGGATTAAATTACACTTTTATACTCTATAGTTTTTTTCCATTCCAAAACTTTGAGAGAAGTGAGGAAAGGAAAATAAGAGCACCCAGTGTTCAAAATGAAGTTTTCTGCAAAGATATACTTATTTCTTTTGCCTATGAAATCAAATTGACTACCTAAAGAAATAATGCTCAAAGCTTTAAACCAATACAAGAAGAAATTATTGCATTTATAAAAATAAAAAAATAAAAAAAAATTAAAGAAAGCAAAATGTGAACAAGTCTAGAAATAGGAAAAATATCTTCATTCAACTCAATTGGAATAGTTAGTCACAAAGGTATTTATATACAGAGAGTAAAGCTAACAAACTACTTAGTATAACTAGCCATGTCAGCACAGTAACAACAAAGCTACTAACTAAATATAACTTATAATACTCTTCATCTCTCCCTCAAGTTGAAGCATGAGGATCAATCATGCCCAACTTGAAAATTAACTTAAAAAATTAGGGTCCAGAAAGTGATTTAGTGAAAACATTTGCAAGCTGGTGGTGCGTTGAAATATGCTGAGGAAGCACAAAACCAGACTTGTATTTATCACGCACTAAGTGACAATCAATTTCTAAATGCTTAGTGCGTTCATGGAAAACAGGATTGGCAACTATGTGAAGGGCAGCCTTATTGTCACACCAAAGAGGAATGGGAAGTGGCACTTAAATCTGAAAATCAGCAAGAACATAAGAGCACCACTGAAGTTCACAAATAGTGGAAGTAAGGCTGCAATATTCTGCCTCAGCTGAAGAACAAGAAACAATTGTCTGTTTCTTTGTTTTTCATGAAATCAAGGCTGGTCCAAGGAATAAACTATATCCAGTGAGAGACCGCCTTGAATCAGGAGAAAAAGCCCAGTCTACATCACAATACCCTTGCAAATTTAGTGAATTTTGAGTTGGATAAAAAAAGTCCCTTTGCTGGTGTACCCTTGAGGTATCTGACCAAATGTAAAGCAGCTTGCCAGTGGTCTTGAGGAGGGTGTGCAACAAATTGACTAAGCTGCTGCACAGCAAAGGTGATATATGGCCTAGTGAATGTTAAGTACAACAACCTACCAATGAGCCTCCTGTACTTATTAGGTTCAGAGAAACCAGGACCAGATGTAGTAGAGAACTTGATTCCTTTTGGCAAAGGTGTAATGGCTGGCTTTGAACCCAATAGACCAGTATCATGAACAATATCTAGAGTATATTTCCTTTGAGTAAGATAAGTGCCTTCTGAATTCCTTGCAATTTCAATCCCAAGAAAGTATTTGGCATAACCCAAATCCTTAATAGTAAAAGCAGAATCAAGAAAAGATTTAATAGAGAGAATCTTTGCTTCATTGTTCCCAGTCAACAAGACATCATCTACATACACTAACAAGGCTGTGAAGGAGGTAGAAGTGCCCTTTGTAAATAGGCAATGATCATGACAGGATTGATGGAAACCAAACTGAGTAAGCTTGGAACAAAATTCTGAATTCCACTGCTTAGATGCCTGCTTCAGACCATACAAAGACCTTTCCAACCTGCATACCTGACCATCTTGTGCCTTAGAATAACCTTGAGGTGGAAGCATGTTCACCTCTTCATCAATGTATCCATGAAGGAATGCATTGTTGACATCAAGTTGGTGAATAGGCCAACCATAAGCAGTAGCAATAACAAGAAAAATTCTCACAGTGACAAGCTTTGCAACTGGAGAAAAACTGTCAGAATAGTCTATTTTCTCAATATGATGATACCCTTTAGCCACCAAATGAGCCTTAAATCTCTCGACAGAGCCATCTGGATTTAGTTTAACCTTATACACCCATTTTGAACCAATAGCTTTTTTTCCTGGATGTAAGGTTACTAATTCCCAAGTATCATTATATTCCAAAGCCTGCAACTCACTATGT
Organism: Vernicia montana; assembly: GCA_949750685.1. Lineage (NCBI taxonomy): Eukaryota > Viridiplantae > Streptophyta > Magnoliopsida > Malpighiales > Euphorbiaceae > Vernicia > Vernicia montana. The sequence continues at coordinate 13,849 of CATKHJ010244861.1, forward strand.
ATAGCTATAATCCACTCTGGATGAGCACTAGCTTGTCTATATGATACAGGTTCTTGAATCTGTGACACATTACCAAGAATACTCATATATGCATTAGAGAAAAGGGAGTTAGGTAAGTAAGGATAAGAAGGTGGGGTATAGGAAGTAGGATTAATATAGGTAATTTGAGAAAGGTTGGAGAAAGAAAAATTGGTTACAAAGTTTGTTAACCATGAAGGTGGGTGTTTAAATCTTGTACTATGTCTTAAAAGTGATTGAGGAACTATATCAATAATAGGAGGAGAAACATAAACTAATGGTGTTTGGACAGAAGTTGCAGGTAGTGGTGAATTCTTAGGAATTATAGGTGTCTGCAGTTTTGAATGTTGAGAATTAGGAGTAGAAACTATATCAGTATTTAGAGGTAAAGAAGTAGGATTAAGAAAAAAGGAATAAGTATGATCAATAGCAACAGGTAGAGGAGCAGTATCAATAGCAGAAGGAGAAAGGACAGAAGCAAATGGGAAAAAATTCTCATGGAATTGAACATCTTTGGATGTAAACAATTTTGCAGAAGCAAGATCATACAATTTAAAAGCCTTTTGGCCAAGGTCATACCTAAGGAATATGCATTTAAGGGCCCTAGGGGAAAACTTATCTTTGGAAGGAATAGTAACAGTAGCATAACACAAGCACCAAAAACATCTTAGATTGGAGTAATATGGAGCTTTACCATAAAGTTTTTCAAAATGTGTTTGCCAAGCTAAAACTGAAGAGGGCAATCTGTTAACAAGGTAAGTAGCCATCAACAAGGCATGGCCCCAAAAATGTTTAAGAAGGTTGGCTTGAAACATAAGGGCTCTGGCAAGTTGCAATAAGTGCTTGTGCTTTCTCTCCACAACACTATTCTGTTGTGGAGTGTAAACACAGCTCCTCTGATGCAAAATACCTTTAGTTTGAAGGAAAACTTGAAGTTCTTGGTTCAAAAAATATGTTCCATTGTCAGATCTAATAGCTTTGACAGATGTATCAAATTGATTCATAATCATTTGAATAAAAGAAATTAAGGTAGATGTAGTATGAGATTTATGTGCCATGAGAAAAGTCTAAGTGGATCTACTATAGTCAACTATAGTGAGCATGAAATGAGCACCTGTGATGGAAGGGTGCCTATATGGTCCCCAAAGGTCAATATGAATTAAATCAAAGGCCTTAGAAGAGTGAGTAACACTAACTGGAAAAGGAAATCTGTGTTGTTTAGATTGGGGACATACATCACAAACTGGTAATTGAGCACAATCCATTGAATCAAGGAAAGGTAAATGCTTAAGTGTGGATATAGAAGCATGACCAAGTCTCTTATGCCAAAGAGACATAATAGGTACTGATGTATTATTTATGTAATATAGATCAGTACAATTGGAATGATAAACCTGTACAATAGGTGAATTCAAGACAGCAAATTTATTTATAGACTCAGACTGAAAACTCTCCCTATCTAGAACATAAAGTGTTCCCACTAACCTACCCACAACAATAATCTTTTTAGTCTTCAGGTCCTGCAAAAAACAATAATTGGGATAGAAAATGATTATGAGGTTTGCTGCTCTACAAAACTGACTGACTGAAAGAAGATTAAAAGTGAAGCTAGGTAAGTATAGGACATTAGTTAGAGTAAGAGTATCATGAAGGACAACAATACCAATAAAGTGAACAATTTTAGTAGTTCCATCAGGTAGGTATACTGGGATATTTAGGAAAAGTTTTAAGTAGGTATTAAGTAGGTTTATGGAATTGCACATATGGTTATTGGCACCTGTGTCAATGATCCAAAAATCTGTCACAAAGTCCAAAAGCACTCAAAGCAAGAGTTAAAGCATGATTGATACCTGCAAATCCGACTAAATGCGCAAAGTTGACTGCATTAGTCCCTGCACCTATGTTACCTTTCATGAACTTAGCAATCTCTTGTTGAATCACATTAGTCAACTTATGCATGTCAATCCCTACAACATTAGACTTCTCAAGTTCTGTATCAAAAGGAGTCTCCACAGCATTAGCAATATGTAACTTCTTAGTAGCTTTCTGTTCTGCAGCCTTTTGTTCCTTTAAATCCGTGTACCAATTTGGATAACCATGGAGTTTAAAGCATGAATCCTTCATATGTCCATTTCTGTTGCAATGAGTACAATACTGGTTCTCCTTATCCTTCTTATTATGTTCATACTTTCTAGAACCTCCTCTTCCTATTCGTGATTTGGGTGCCTCCTTTCTGTAATTCTGATTGTTATTTGATCTAGCAAGTAAAACAACTCCTCCATAACTATCTGTAAAAGTCATATTAACTTGTCTTTATTTCTCAACTTTTTGAACCATAGAATAAGCCTTATTGATAGTAGGTAGAGGATCCATAACCAAAATCTGGTTTCTTATATTATCATAAGTTTCATTAAGTCCCATGAGGAATTGCATTAGCCTATTAGAAGTAGTTATGTCTGTAATAGACCTAGAAGCACCACAAGTACATCCACAGACACAATATGGAATAAGCAGTAAACAATTCAATTCATCCCACATCTTCTTGATCTTATTATAGTATTGTGCCACACTCAAATTCCCTTGAGTAATAGAAATTACATCTCTCTGTATTTGATACAATAAAGGCCCATTATTTTCCCTAAATCTTTCCTTTATCTCATCCCACAAATCTTTTGCAAATGCAGAATAAAGGAAAGCCTCAGCTATTTCCTTAGTCATGGAATTCAAGATCCATTAAGTAACCATAAGATCAACACGTTTCCATTGCTCAAAATTAGGGTTACCAAATTCTGTTTTTTCACAAGTACCATTAATAAAACCAATTTTAACCTTAGCACCAAGTGCTATTCTCATGGATCTACTCCAAAGTAAGAAATTATTACCTGTTAGAGGAGTTGTGACTAAGATCATACTAGGATGATCTGAGCCTTGTAAAAACAAAGGATCACCATTATTGATGTTCACGATCTCTGGTATTGCAACTCTGACTCGATTCCTATTTGCACCATGAACTCCTTGATCTATTCTAGTTACAGACTTGTCTTCAAGATCAGACTCCATATTCAAGCTTACAGTCAAGCTTTGCCAATCTTCCAGATCTTCAATTTAAGAATGAAAAGAAAAATCAAAGTCTCAATCGAACTTGCTCTGATACCATGAACAAGTCTAGAATTAGAAAAAATCTCTTCATTCAACTCAACTGAAATAGTTAGTCACAAAGGTATTTATATACAAAGAGTAAAGCTAAAAAACTACTTAGTATAACTAGCCACATCAGCACAGTAACAACAAAGCTACTAACTAAATATAACACTATATTCATCATCCCATTAGCAATAAAGTGTAGAAGCATCAAATTGATATAAATTGAGTATTATATGGACAACTATATACCAGTAGGCTTTATTAGTAGATTGGGCGAATTGATGGCTAGTATGCACAATTACTAATTTTTGCCTAAATTGACAATTGAATTAATTTTTCGTCCAAACAAGCTACTCGATTTTTTCTTTATTTCAAACTTAATCGAAGGAACCAAACAATCATCTCTGTTACTACCTTTGTCTTTGGCTCTCTCATAACAAAGGATAAATATGAAATAGATAAAGGGTAATTTTGTCAAAGTATGCGTTAAAAATATAATTTGCTATGACGTTAATAAAATTTGCTATGGCAATATCACCACCCATGTCAATATATCATACATTAAAAATAATGGAACAAACCAATCAACAAATAATCAGAATAATAACTCGACAAAAATAAAAATGGAAGTTGCTATTGATTCTTGAGATATCAATAATCTTGACTCTTGAATCTTTTACCCACGCTAGATCAATGTCTCATTAGTATATATTGATATATTGGAGTTTAGAAAGAGGAAACTATGTTTATTGAATTTTCTTTATAAAGGGAACATCGTGATTTTTTTAGTTAGATTCTATTAGTATTTGAATTATATTAATTTTATAATAATTATGGAGACAATTCTAATATGATTGAATCGAAATTTATTAGTAAAAAAACTAATTTGTAATGACACATTGATCTAGCGTGGTTAGTTAACTTGAATTAGGGCCGGTTCCAGCATTTTAGAGATCCTAGACAATTTTAAAAAATGAGATCCTCAATCCCTCACCTCTATATACTTAAACCAATAGACTATCTCAAGTACACTAGAGAGAAATCTAAACATCTCAATAATATGTGAAAAACTCTAAGAATCTCAATATAACACCAACTACAATTTATAATCATAAACCACACTTGATGCAAAAAAAAAAAAAAAAAAAATCAAATAATACATAACTAAATCTAAGAAGAAAAAGTTAATATTCTTTTCGCTTTTTGGTGTGCAAAAATTTCAATTAAATCGTTGTGATAAAATTTAGTTGCCATTTTTTTCTCAATAAACAATATGGCTAAACCGTTCAATCTCTCTTGTGATATAGTTAATTTTTTTTTTTAATTAAACAATAGAAAAAATGAAAGAGTGAGGTAAATAAAAATAATTTTATTCAAATAAAAAAATTAACTCTATATTAACAAAACTCTTTAAAAAAAATAAAAAAATATGAGGCTCCCTTTATTGGGAAGGCCCTAGGCAGCTGTCTAGGTGGCCTCCCCTTGGAGCCGAGTATGACTTGAACACATGAATCTATTGATTCAATGTCTCATGCTAGTTCTCATGAATCTATTCGTTGACATGTTAGTTCTCAATGGTGATTAGTCAACTTGCACACGTATGAATCTATACTCACATTAGTGCTGTGCACGGTTCGGGTAAAGCCGGGAATTGAAAATTTTTCGTACCGAATCAAAATTTCGGGGATTCAAAAATTAAGGAATCGGTCCCAAATTGAAAATAAAAAATCTCCGTCCCGACTTGTCCCGAATTTTCAGGACAAGTTGATTCGGGTATTCCGGAATTTTGGGTCCTAAATAAATTTTAAACTAAAAAAAGGACAAATAAATCCCCAAAAAAAACTCAAATATAAGCTCAAAATATAAAAGCCTTTATTTTGATGATGGCCAAAACTACTTCAATCTACTTGAAAAAGCATGTGCTCCTCCCTTTATAAGAAGTAGAGCACATGTTCATTTGCTGCTCAAACAATGTGGGATTTCAACCCACCTGTTTCTCTCTCTCTCTTTTTTCTTTTCAATGTTATATTATCATTTTTAATGGCTAATATCTTTTAGTAAAGAAGTTCATTTTATATATATGACCTATCATTGTAAAACTCTCATAACATACTGTAAGTTAAACTTACTATTTCATAATAATTATTATAAAAATTATAAATTTAAA